>RXID01022509.1:0-10533 GCA_005019695.1 Trichopus zeylanicus subsp. travancoricus
TAGTGGTTGTACTCCTGCACCTGCTTCTGCTCCTATGACCGCTAGTACAACTACTCGTACTTCTACAACTCCAAATACTACTACATCTTGTGCTACTACTACCCCTATTTCAACTCGTACAACAATAACTACTACTACAACTACTACTACTACGAATACTACATCTACTACTATTACAACTACAAATACTGTTGCTGCTACGGCTATTGATTCTACTTCAACTACTGTTGCTACTACGACAACCAGTACTCTGCTACTACTTATACTGCTACAAATACTACTATTATTGTTGTGGCTATTGTTACTACTACTTCTACTACTACTGCTTGGCTATTACAACTGTTACTTTTGACGATACTGCTGCTGGTAGTACTACAACTGCTATTGCTACTACTAGTACTTCTGCTGCGACTTGTACTACTGCTACTACTACCATCACTACTATTGCCACTGCTGCTACAACAACTACTACCGCTACTGCTGCTACGATAACTACAGTTACTATTACTACTAGCACTACAACAACTACTATTACTGCTACTACTCGTACAACAACTACTTTTGCTGCTATTACTACTACTATTTCTACTACTACTACTGCTGCTGCTGCTGCTACTACTACTACTGCTACTGCTGCTGCTGCTACTGCTACTACTGCTACTACTGCTGCTACTACTATTACTACTATGGCAACTACTACTACTATTACTACAACAACCACTACAGTTGCTACTACCACTACTACTAACGCTGCTACTGCTAAAACAGCAACAACAACAACTACTACTACAACTGCTACTACCACTACTACTAATGTTGATGTTGCTATTACTGCTACAACTATTTCTTTTACTACTACTATTGCTACTACTACTGCAACCAATACTCCTGGTACTACTACTACTACTAATACTACTGCTATTGATATTTTTATTGTTCCTATTGCTACTACTACTATTGCTACTACTTCTAAAACTACTACTTCTACTGGTACCACTGCTACTACTTCCACACTTGCTATTGTTACTACTAGTACTACAACTGCTACAACTACTATTACTATTACCACTATTACTGTTGTAGCTACTACCACTACTGCTAGTACAACTAATCCTGCTACTTCTACTACTACCCATACTACTACTACGGCTACTACTACTTTTGTTGTAGCTAATATAACTATTACTACAACTGCTAACTACTAGCACTAGTGCTACAACTATTACTGCTACTGCTGCTGCTACTATTACTTCTGCTTATCTATAATTTCTACTACTACATCACTACCCACTTTTTCACTACCTCAGCCAAACGACGAATGCGAGGGGTGCAACAAGGTGGGCGACTAATTCGGCACTACACGTCCTACGCCGACAACGACGAACTACGATTACTGAACGACGACGACTAGGGACTATGACGGTCTACTTACTACAAAGAGACTTCTGCGCGTACGACGAGTGCTACTACGTACTGTTACTACTACGACAACTACACTAACAACGACAAAATAACAACAACAGCTACCAACTACTACTAGTACTACTTGCTATTTACTACTACGATGACTACTACGACGACGAGACTCCTGCGTCGACTACTGCTACGGTTTGTTAGAACTACTGCTACTACTTCTGCTACTACTACTACAACAACTACCATTGCTATGACTGCCACTACAATTACTACTACTGCGACTACTGCTACCTCTACTATCAGCACCTCAACTACTGCTACCATCGCTACTATCACTACTATTTGTACATCTGATACTAGTACTACTACTAATGCTGCAACTGCTGCTACTACAGCTGCCACTATTGCTGCTGCTGCCACTACTGCTGCTGCTGCCACTACTGTTGCTGCTGCTACTACTACTATTAGTACTAAAAATACTCCTGCTATTGTTGTTGCTGCTACCACTAATACTACTACAACAGCTATTGCTACTTCCACTACTACAGCAGCTACTACTACTACTACTAATACTGCTTCTACTACGACTGCAACAATAACTACAATTACTACTACTTCTAATACTACTGCTACTTTAGTTGCTTCTACTACAACTACTAATACTACTACTGCTGCCAGTACTGCAACTAATTTTGCTTCTACTACTGTTGCAACTCTACTATTTCTAGTACAACTACTACTGCGGCTACTACTGTAGCTCTTGTTGCCTCTGCCATCGCTACTATTGCTGTTGCTGTGAGTACTACTACCTCTACTACTTCTCAAACTACTTCTACTATTGCTACTATCACTACTACTAGTACTACAATAACTTCTACGACTAGTACTATTACTACTGGTACTCCTATCGCTGCTGCTACTACAACTACCACTATTACTGCGACTACTACTACTATTGCTGCTACTATTACTATTGCTATTGATGCTGCTGCTACTACTACTATGACTCCTACATCTCTGACTACTACTACACCAACTACTACTCCCTAACACTTGTACTAACACTACTACTACTACAACTAATACTCCTACTCCAGCTATTATTTCTTCTACCACTGCTACTACTCTCTCAGCTACTACTAATACTACTGCTATTACTGCTACTACTACTTCTACAACTACAACTACAACTCCTTCTACTTCTGCTACTCTTACCACTATTTCTACTACTAGTACTACAACTAATACACTTATTACTATAGCTAGAACTACTACCACTAATCCTACAACTATTATTACCATTACTACTCCTGCTACTACTACACCTACTACTACTACTACTTCTACTACTAAAACTACTTCAGCTACTTCTGCTGCTGCTGCTGCTGTTGTGGTTGTTGCTACTACAACAATTGCTAGTACAAGTACTACTAATACTACTACTACTAATGTTGTTACTACTACTACTTCTACTACTACAACTCCTACTACTACTAATAAATGCTACTACTAATCCTCCTACTACTACTACAATTCCTACTACTATTGTTGTTGCTATTACTACAACTGCTACTACTACTGCAACTACTACTACTACTACTGCTACAACTGCTACTACTACTACACTTACTACTAATAATTCAACTACAACTTCCACAACTAGTACTACAACTACTATTACAACGATTGTGACTACTACTTCTAGTACTACTGCTACTGCAAGACTATTACTACTTCTGCTACAACTGCTACTACAACAACAACTACTACTACTCCTAATGCTCCAACTATAACTGCCACTATTACTACTACTGCTACTACTATTACTATGATTTTGACTGCTACTATTGGTACTTCTATTGCTACTCCTAATACAAGCATGACTGCTACAACTAATACTCAACTACTACTACTACTTCTACTAATACTACTACTACTACTACTACTACTACTACTACTACTAATAATAATAATAATAATAATTCTACTCTGACTACTACTACTAATACAACTAGTATTGCTACTAATACTACTACCCTAACTACAGCTACTGCTACTACTACTGCTGCTGTTGCTACTGCTCCTACTACTATAACAACTGCTACTATTGCTTCTACTACTACTACTACGACTACTATTCCTAATACTCCAGATATAACTTCAACAACCACTACCTCGACTGCTACTACTACTACAACAACAGCTACTACTACTGCTGCTGCTGCTGTTGCTACTACTACTACAAGTTCTACTACTCCTACCACTATTGCTACTACTACTACTACAACTAGTACACCTATTGCTACTTCTACTTCTACTGTTGCTGCTACTACTACATGTACTACTACTACTCCTCCTACTATTACTGAAACAACTTCTACTACCTCTACTTCTTCTACTGCTACTGCTATTGCAGTTGTTGCTACTACTATATTGCTACTGCCAGCATAACTAAAACTACTACTACTAATATTGTTACTATTAGTACCACTACTACTAGTAGTAATACTACTACTAGGACTTACCACTACCACTCCTACTACTATTACTACTACTACCACAACTACTACTACTCCTCCTAGTATTACTACTTCTACTACTACTTTGTCGACTTTGGCTACTACTGTAACTTCTACTCCTACTACTACTACAACAACAACAACTAATACAATTACTATTTGTACAACAACAACTACTACTGCTGCTGCTGATACTACTACTACTGCTACCACTACTACAGCAACCACTACTACTACTTCTGCTATAACTACTACTACTCCTCCTCCTCCTCCTCCTCCTAATACTCCAACAATAACTTCCACTACTATTACTACTAATACTATTACTATGACTGTGACTACTACTACTGGTACTACTGGTACTACTGCTTCTGCAATTACTACTCCCACTTTTGCTACAACTGCTGCTACTACTACTACTACTACACTTCCACTATTACTACTACTACTCCTCTTGTTATTATGACTATGACTACTACTACGGGTACTTCTACTACTACTCCTAATACAGGCACGACTACCACAACTACTACTCAGCTGCTACTGCTACTTCTACTACTACTAGTACTATGACTACTACTAATTCTACTCAAACTACTACTAGTATTATGACTACTACTACTAATACAACTACTATTACTAGTACTACTACCCTGACCACAACTACTAATATTGCTACTACTACTACTACTGCCACAGCTCCTACTATACCATGATTGCTACTACTGGTTCTACTACTACTACTACTCCTCCTAATGCTCCAACTATTATTTCGACAACAATTACTTCGACTTCTACTACTACAACAACTACGACTACTTCTACTACTCCTAACTCTCCTACTATAGCCACTACTACTACAGCTACAACTACTTCTTCTACTACTGCTAGTACTTTTACTACTACCATCACCACCAACACAACAACTACTACTAATATAACTACAACAACAACTATTATTACTACTACTATTATTACTACTACTAGTAGTACTACTTTCTCTAGTACTACTACTGTTGATGCTACAGCGACTGCTACAACTACTAATACTAATAATAATATTACTCCTACTATAAATGATATTAAAACAACAATAATAACAACAACAACAACTACTACAACAATTACTACTACTATTACTAATGCTGCTACTACAACTGCATCTTCTACTACTACTACTACTTGTACTACTACAACAATTGCTACTGCTACTACTCATACGAAAAGAATAACAACAACTAGTACTACTACTACCACTACTACTACTACCACCATTACTACTGATACTACAACAATAACTGCTACTACTACTATTACTGCTGCTACTACTACTACTACTACTACTACCACTACTACTAGTACAACTAGTCCATTCCTACCCTTACACTGACTACTGCTTCGCTTCTGACAAGTACTACTACTACTCCTCCCACTCCTATGCATACTGCTGATCCTACTACCACTACTACTACTACCACTACAACTACTACTACTGCTACTACCACAACTATTAATGTTATTGCAGTTGCTACTTTTGTCAGAAATGCTGCTACTACTACTACTACTACAAATACTACAACTACTTCTACTGCTACTCATTCTATTGCTACTACTACAATCAGAATAACTACTACTACTACAACAATGACTACCACTACAACTACTCTAGCAACTATTACTCATAATAGTACTACTACTGCTACTACTACTCCTACTTCAGGTTGTACAACCATGACTACAACTACCTCTACTAATACTACAACAACTACTGTTACAACTACTAATACTGCTACTGCTGCTGCTACTACCACTATAACTATGACACCTACTTTTGCTACTACTACTACGACAACAGCTTCTACTGCTGTTGCTACTACTACTACCACAAACACTACTCGTCATCTGCTACTACTACTACTAACACTACAACTATTATTGTTGCTATTGTTACTACTACTAATATTACTATTAATCCTATGGCTGCACAATTTCTACTTCTGCTAGTTCTACTACTACTTATACTATAATTGCTATTTCAACTGCTAGTATTACTGCTGCAACTACTACTACTAATGCTATTGCTGCAGCAGCAGCTACTACCACTATTGCTACTACTAAAACTATAACAACTATTACTACTACCACAGCTACTACTACTATTGCAGCTACTTCTTCCGCCACTACTACTACTAGTAAAACAACAACTACTGCTATTACTACTACTACTCCGGCTGCTACTACTACTACTAGTGCTACTACTACTACTACTATTGCTACTACTATTACAACTACTACTAATGTTGCTACTACTACCGCTGCTAAAACTTCTGATTCTCCTCCTCCTACTACTTCTACTGTAAGTGCTACTACTACTATTACTAATGCTAATGCTGCTATTACTTCTACAACTACTGCTTCTACTACTACTATTGCTACTACTAATGTAACAACTACAGTTGCAACTACTATTACCACTACTGTTGCAGTTACTCTGCTACTACTACCACTATAATTGCTACTACTAATCCTGCTACTACTACTACAACTATTACTACTATTATGGCGCTACTGCTATTATTATTGCTAGTATAACTATTACTACTTGCACTGTTACTACGACTACTACTACAGCTATAATTTCTATTACTACTACTACCACTTCTACTTCTACTTTTTGAACTACTACTTCTAGTTCTGCAATAGTGTCTACTGCTATATATGCTACTACCACCACCACTACTACTACTAACACCATTACCACTACTACTACTATTATTATTACTACTACTACTACTACTGCCACTATTGCTACAACTACTACTACTACTAGAACTACTACTACTACTACAACTGCTGCTACTTCTACTACTAACACCACATTTGCGATTACTTCTAGTACTACTTCTGCTACTACTATAACAACAACAAAGACCACTACCACTATCACTACTACTTCTGCTACTACAACTACTATAGCCAAGATAACTACTTCAACTATTACTATTACCACAACTTGTAGTAGTTGTAGTAGTAGTTGTAGTAGTAGTTACACTAGTAGTAGTAGTGGTAGCAGTTGTAACAGTAGTAGTTCTTGTAGTTGTTATAGCAGTAGAAGTCATAGTAGCAGTTGAAGAAGTTGTAGTATTTGGAATAGTGGCAAAAGTAGGGGATGGAGTTGGAATAGTAGTAGCAAAAGTAGACATTGTAGTAGTCATTATAGTAGTCACAGAAGTATTATTAGCAAAGTAGTAGTAGTAAGAGGAGGAGGATTAATAGGAGTAGGAAAAGAAGTAGGAGTAGTAGTACGAGTTGCAATTGCAGTGGTAGTGGTAGTGGTAGTAGCAGTAGTGGAAGTAGCAATAATAGTAGTAGTTGTAGTAATAATAGCAGTAGTTGGAGTATTAGTTATAGTAGTAGTATTAGCAGCAGTGGTAGCAATAGTAGCAGAAGTAGTTGTAGCAATAATAGAAGTAATATGAGTAGTAGTAGTAGTAGTAGAATTTGTAGTAGTAGTTGTTGTAGCAATAGTAGTAGTAGTTGCAGTATTAGTGGTAGTATTGGTTGTCTTGGTAGTTGTTGCAGTCGTAGTAGTAATTGTAGTAGTGGTTATAGTAGTAGTAGTAGTAGTTATTGTAGTAGTAGTAGCAGCAACAATAGTTGTTGTTGTTGTTATTGTTGTAGTAGTAGTAGTAGGAGTTGTAGTATCGGTAGTTTTATTATAGTAGGAGTAGGAGTCGCATAGTAGTGGTAGTAGTAGTTGTAGTAGTAGTAGCAGTAGATGAAGTATCAATAGTAGTAGTACTAGTAGTAGTATTAGTAAGACTAGTTGTAGTAGTAGTAGGAGTACCAGTAGTAGTACCAGTAGTGGAAGTATACATAATAGTCATAGTAGTAATAGTAAGGGAAACAGTCATAGCAGCTGTAGTAGTAGAAATAGTTGGTGAATTTGTAATAGTAATAGTAGTAGCAGCAGTAGTGGTAGTATTAACAGTAGTAATAATAGGGGTGGTTGGAGTAGTAGCAGTGCTTGTAGTTGTAGTTGTGTAGTCATATAATAGTAGTAGTTGTCTTAGTAGTAATAGAAGTAGTAGCAGTAGCAGCAGTACCAGTACTACTTTTAGTCGTTGAAGCAGGAGCAATAATAGTAGTAGTAGTAGCAGTAGCAAGAGTTGTATTAGTACTGGTAGTAGTTGTAGTAGTAGTAGAAGTAGCTGTTGTCACCATAGTAGTAGTAGTTGTTATTGTAGTAGTAGGAGTAGTAGTTGTTGTAGTTGCAGTAGCGGTAGTAGTAGTTATAGTAGTAGCAGCAGCAGTAGTAGTAGTAGTATTAGTAGTAGTAAAACTTGTATTTGTAGTTGTAGTTATGGTAGGAGGTGGAGTCACAATATTAGCGGAAGAAGTAGTTGTATAAGTAGGAGTAGTAGTAGTAGTAGAACGAGTATTAATAGTAGTAGTAGTAACGAAGTAGCAGCAGCAGTAGGTGTATTAGTAAGAGTAGTTGTAGTAGCAAAAGGAGTACTTGTAGTACTAGCAATAGTTATCGTAGAAGTAGTAGTAGTAGTAGTAATAGAAGTTGTAGTAGTAGTTGTAGTAGTACTAGTAGAAACAGTTGGAGTAGTTGTAGTAGTAGTAGTAGTAGTAGTAGTGGTAGTAATATTAATAGTAGTAATGGTAGTAGCTATTGGAGTAGTAGCAAAACTTGTAGTAGTAGTTGTAGTAGTAGTGTAGTGTCTAGTAGCTATATTAGTGGCAATAGTAACAATAGTAGTTGTAGTAGTAGTAGCAGGATGAGTAGTTGTTGTAGTAGCAGTAGGAGGAGTAGAAGTAGTAGTTGTAGTTGTTGTAGTAGTAGTATAAGTAGTAGTAGCAGTAGTAGTAGCAATAATATAAGTAATAGTAGTGGTAGTAATACTAGTAGCAGAAGTAATGGTAGAAATTATTTTAGGAGCAAGATTAGAAATAGTAGCAGTAGTTGTAGTGGCAGTAGTAGTAGTAGTAGTATTCGTAGTAGTCATAGTAGTAGAGGTAGTAGTAGTAGTTGTAGTTGTCATAGTAATAGTAGTGGTAGTAATTGTAGTTGTGGTAGTAGTAGAAGAAGTAGTAGCAGTAGTAGTAGTTGAAGTAGAAATAGTAGCAGCTATTGTAGTAGTACTAGTAGTAATATTGGTTGGAGTAGTAGTAGTTGGAGTAATAGTGTAAGTAGTTTTTATAGTAGTGTAGTTGTTGTCACTGTAGTAGCAGTAGCAGCAAGAGAGGTAGTAGTAGTAGTAATAGTTGCGGTAGTTGTAGTAGTAGTCATTATACTAGTAGTAGCAGGAGTGTAGTAGTAGCAGTAGTAGTCTAGTGCTAGTAGTTATTGATGTAGTAGTAGCAGCAGCCGTAGTAGTTGTAGTTATTTTAGTAGCAGTAGTAGTACTAGCAGTAGTAGAAGTAGCCGAAGGAAGAGTAGTCATAGCAGCCAGAGTTGTTGTAGTAGTAGTAGTAGCAGTAGAAGAAGTAGTAGTAGTAGTAGTAGTAGTACTAGTTGTAGCATTAGTAAGAGTAGTTGTTGAAGCAGTAGGAGTGCTAGTAGTTATAGCTGTAGTGGTAGTATACGTAGTAGCCATTGCAGTAGTAGTAATAGTAGTAGTAGTAGCAGTAGTAGTAGTACTAGTAATACTTGGTGTATTTGTAGTGGTTGTAGTAGTAGTGGAAGTAGTAATCATAGTAATAGTAGTAGTTGCTCGAGTTGAAGCAATGCTTCTAGTAGTAGTAGTTGTAGTAGTGTAGTAGTAGTAGCTGTATTAGTAGTAGTAGAGGTAGTTGCAATAGCAGCAGTAGAAGTAGTAGTTGTAGTAGTTGTAGCAGGGGCAGTAGTAGCAGTAGTAGTAGCCGTAGTTGGAGTAGTAGTAGTACGAGTAGTAGTTGTAGTAGTTGTCGAAGTAGCGATTGTAGTAATAATAGTTGTTATTATTGTTGTAGTATTAATATTAGTAGTTGTTGTACTTGCAGCAGCAGCAGTAGTAGTAATAGTAGTAGTTGCAGTAGTAGCAGCATTAGTAGCAGCAGTAGTAGTAATTATAGTAGTAGTAGTATTTGTAGTAGTAGTAGTACTTGTGTTGATAGTTGTCATTATGGTAGGAGGAGGAGTCATAGTATTAGTGGAAGAAGTAATTGTAGATATTGCAGTACTAGTAGTAGTAGAAGTTGTGTTAATAGTAGTTGCTGTAGACTAACTAGCAACAACAATAGTAGTACTAGTAGTTGTATTAGTAATAGTTATTGTTGTAGCAGTAGGAGTACTTGTCGTAGTAGCAGTAGTCATAGTAGAGTAGTAGTAGTTGTTGTAGTAGTAGCAGTAGAAATAGTTGGAATAGTTGTAGTAGTAGTAGTAGTAGCAGTGGTGGTATTAATAGTAGTAATGGCAGTAGTTGTTGGAGTAGCAACAGTAGCGCTTGTAGTAGTATTGTAGTAGTAGTTGTTGTATCAGTAGTAGTATAGGTAGAAGCAGTAGCAAGAGTAGAAGTAGGAGTTGTAGTAGTAGTAGCAGGAGTAGTAGTAGTCGTAGTGGAAATAGGAGTAGTAGTAGTTGTAATTGTAGTAGTAGTAGAAGAGGTAG
>RXID01022509.1:18455-34978 GCA_005019695.1 Trichopus zeylanicus subsp. travancoricus
GTAGGAGTAGCAGTTGTTGCAGTAGTAGTAGTAGTGCATGTAGTAGTAGTAGCAGTAGATGTAGTAGAAGTAGTAGTAGCAGCAGTAGCAGTAGTAGTAGTAGTTATAGTAGTAGCTACTAGTACTTATAGTAGTAGTAGTTGTTGTCCTTCTTTTTGTTGTAGTAGTAGTAGTGGTCATAGTAGCGGTAGTTGTAGCATTAGAAGTAGAAGAAGTAGTAGTAGTAGTACTAGTTGTAGGAATAGTAGCAATAGTTGTAGTTGTTGTTGTAGTAGTAGTAGCAGCAGTAGTAGTAGTGGTAGTAGTACTATTTGCAATAGTAGTAGTAGTACTAGAAGTAGAAGTAGTAGTAGTAGAAGCAGTAGCTTTTGAAGTAGTAATAGCTGTAGCAGCAGTAAGAGTAGTAGCAGTAGTAGTTGTAAGGGTACTAGAAGCAGTGTTAGTGGTAGTAGTAGAAGTAGTCACAGAAATGGTAGCTGTAGTAGTAGTTGTAGTAGTAGTAATAGGAGAAGAAGTAGTCGGAGTAGTAGTACTAGTTGTGTAGTTTTGGTAGTAGTAGTATTGGTAGTCTTAGTAGAAGTAATAGTAGTGGGCTTAGTAGTTGTATTAGTAATAGCAGCAGCAACAGTAGTAGTAGTGGAAGAAGTAGTACTAGTAGAGGCGACAGTAGTAGTAGTAGCAGTAATTGTTGTAGCAATAGGAGTAGTAGTAGTTGTTGTAGTAGAAATAATTATCACCATAGCAGCAGTACCAGCAATAGTAGTAGTTGTAATAGCGGTAGTAGTAGCAGTAGTAGTAGTAGTAGTAGCAATTGTATTAGCAGTAATTGTATTAGCAGTACTAGTTGTAGCCGCGATAGTAGTTGTAGCAATAGTAGTAGTAGTAGTAGTGGCATTAGTACTACTAGTAGTAGAAGTAGTAGTCTTAAAAGTAGTAGTAGCAGCTGTAGCAGTCGTAGTAGTAGTAGTTGTAGAAGTACTGGTAGTAGTGGGAGTAGTAGTAGTTATATGTGTAGGAGAACGAATAGTAGTAGTAGTAGTACGAGTAGTAGTAGTAGTCGGAGTAGTAAAAGTAGTATTAGTAGTAGTAATAGGAGTAGCTGTAGCAGTAGTAGAAGTCATCGTAGTTGTAGGAGGGGTAGTAGTAGTAATTGTTGTAGTTTCTATGGTAGTAGTAGTAGTACTAATAGTAGCAGTAGGAGTAGTAGGTGTCATAGTATTGGAGTAGTAGTCATAGTAGTAGCTGTTGTTGTTGTTGTTGTAATGGTAGTAGTAGTAGTAGTAATAGTAGTAGTAGTAGTAGTAGGAGTAGTAGTAGTCATAGTAATGTTAGTAGTAGTAGATATAGTTGTAATAATAATAGTAGGAGTATTACTCATAGTAATAGTAGCAGTTGTTGCGACAGTTGAAGTATAGCAGAAGTGGTACTAGTAGCAGTAGTAGTAGTGGTAGTAGTAGTAATAGTCGTATAGTAGTAATTGTAGAAGTAGTAGTTGGAGTAGCAGTAGTAGTAGTACAAGTAGTAGTAGTAGTAGTAGTAAATGTAGAAGTAGCATTAGAACTCGTACGAATCGCAGTAGTAGTCGTAGTAGAAGTAGTAATAGAAGTATTAGTTGTAGTTGTAGTAGTAGTAGCAATAGTCGTCGTAGCAGTAGTAGTAGCAATGGCATCAGCAGTAATAGTTGTATTAATAATGGTGGATAGTAGTAGTAGTGGTGGTGGTGGTGGTGGTAGTAGTAGTAGTAGGCATAGTATTAGCTGTATTAGGAGTAGGAATAGTAGGAGTAGTAGTAGTTGGAGTAGTAGAAGTTATAGTAGTTGTAGTTGCTGTAGTAGGAGCAGGAGTAGTTGTAGCAGTAGTAGAAGTAAGGGTAGCTGTAGTAGTATTAGTAATAGTACCAGAAATATTAACAGTAATAGTATTACTAATAGTAATAGCGGTAGTAAAAGTAGTTGTTGTAGTAGTTATAGTAGTATTACGAGTAGTAGCAGTTATTGTAGTAGTAGAAGTAGTAATAGTTGGAGTAGTGGTAGTATTAGTAGCAGTAGTAGTAGTAGTAGCATTAGTAGGAGTAGTAGTAGTAGCAGGAGCACCAGTAGTAGTAGTAGTAGTAGTAGCAATTGCTGTAGGAGTAGTAATAGTAATAGTAGTAGTAGTAGCAACATGATTAGTAGAAGTTGTAGTAGTAGCAAAAGTAGTAGTAGCCGTCGTAGTAGTAGCAGTAGTAGCAGTAGTTGCGGTAGTTGTAGAAGTAGCAGCAGCAGTAGTAGTAGTAGTGGCAGTAGTAGTTGTAGCAGTAGTAGCAGTAGCAGCAACAGCAGCTGTAGTTGTAGTAGTAGCAGCTGTAGTAGCAGTAGTGTCAATACAAGTTGTAGTACTAGTAGTTGGAATAGTAGTATAACTAGTAGTTGTTGTTGTAGCAATAGTAGTAGTAGTTGTTGTAATAGTAGCAGTAGTAGTGGTATATGTACTATTAGCAATAGTTGTAGTAGTTGTAGTAGTAGAAGTTGATGTAGTAGCAGTAATCGCAGCAGCAGCAATAGTAGTAGTAGTAGAAGTAGTAGTAGGCGGAGAAGGTGTAGGAGTAGAAGTAGTATTACGAGCAGTTGTAGTAGTAGTAGTAGTATTAGGAGTACTATTAATAGTTGTAGGACTAGTAGTATGAGAAGCAACAAAAGTCGTAGCACTAGTCGTAGTGGGCCTAATAAAAGAAAAAATAGGATATGATTGGTCCAATAAGTTTATCTACATTAATCCATAATACATGAAGATCAAATTGAAATTAGGACTAGTAGTATGAGAACCAACAAAAGTAGTAGCACTAGTCGTAGTAAGAGTGGAAGTAGTTGTTGTAGTCGGAGTAGTACCAGTAACTGTAGGAGTGGTAGTAGTAGCTGTTATAGTAATAGGAGTAGTAGTAGTAGTAGTAGTATTAGTAGCAATAGTAGTTGTAGTAGTAGCAGCAACAACAGTAGTTTCAAGAATAGTAGTAGTAGCAGTAGTAGTTGTGTTAGTAGTTGTAGCAGTAAAACTAGTATTAGGAGTAGCAAAAGGAGGAGGAGTTTAAGTAGTGGTAGTGGTAGTAGTAGTTGTTGTTGTTGTAGTAGTAGTAGTAGGAGTAGTTGTTGTAGTAGTAGTAGCAGTAGCAGTAGTACAAGCAGTAGGAGTTGTAGTAGTAGTAGCAATAGGAGTAGTTGTAGTAGTAGTAGTAGTAGTATTAGCAGTAGGAGTAGTTGTAGTAGTAGCAATAGGAGTAGTTGTAGTAGTAGTAGTAGTATTAGCAGTAGGAGCAGTTGTAGTAGTAGGAGGAGTAGTAGTAGCAGTAATAGTTGTAGAAGTTGTAGTGGTGGCAGTAGTAGTAGTAGGAGTAGTAGTAGAAGTAGTAGTAGTAGTAGTAGCAGTAGTAGTAGTAATAGTAATATTAGTAGTAGTAGTAGTAGTAGTAGTAATTGTAGTGGTTATTGGAGTAGTGGTTGTGCTTGTAGTAATAGTCGTAGTTGTAGTGTACTAGTAGTAGCAGCGGCTGCAACAATAGCCGTAGTAGTAGTAGTCATAGAAATAGTAGTAGTAGTAACAACAATAGTAGTAGTAATAGTAGCAATCAGAGTAGTTGTAGAAGTAGTAGTAGTAGTAGTAATAGTAGGAGTAGTAAGAGCAGCAGCAGTAGTAGTTGTTGTTGTAATAGAAGTAGAAGTAGCATTAGTAGTATTAGTAGTAGTTGTTGTTGTTATAAAGGTAGTAGGATTAGTAGTAGTAGCAGCAGCAGAAGTAGTAGTGGCAACAGAATTACTACTATTAATCCTACTCCAACTGCTACTACTACGACTTCTACTAGTCCTACTCCTCCTACTACTACTGCCGCTACTCATACTCCTATTACTTATACTACTTTCGCTTCCACAACTGCTGCTACTATTATTACTACTTCTACACCTATTCTTGCCCTTGCTACTACTACTACTACTCCTGCACCTACTACAGACTCTCCTAGTCCTGTTGTTGCTGATGCTACTACTAGAACTTCAACTACTACTTTTGCTACTGCTATTGCTCCTACTACTACTGCTGCTCCTACTACTGAAGCTAATATGACTACTTCTACTACTGGCCTTAGTATTACTTGTCTTATTACTGCTACCACTGCTACTGCTTCTACTACTACAACTACTACTACTGTTGCCGCTGCTGCTATTGCTAATACTATAATTGCTATTGTTGCTACAACTACTACGAATACTACTACTACTGCTGCTTCTACTACGACAGCTGCTACTACTACAACTTCTACTACTACTACTACTGCGGCTACTATTACAACTACTACTCTACTACTTCTACTACTACTACTACTACTAATACTACTACAACTACAACTACTTCTGCGACTACAGCTGCTGCTACTCCTACTACAACTACTACTACTATTACTTTTTCTACTACAACAACTAATATTACTACAACTACTACTACTACTACGACTACTACTATTTCTACTACTCCTACTACTGCTGCTACTACTACTACTACAACTACTACTCCTACAACTACTACTCCTACAACTACTACTCCTACTACTAGTAGTAGTACTCTTGCACCAACTCACACTACTACTACTACAACTACTGGTACTAATATTACTACTACTGCTACTACTTCTACTACTTCAACTCGTACTACTGCTATTACTACAGCCAGAACTACTTTTACTACTACTAATACTACAATTACAATAACAACAACAACTACTACTACAACTACAATTAGCACTCCTACTGCTACTGCTACTGCAACTACTACAACAACAACTACTACTATAACTACTACACCTCCTAGTATTGCTACTACTACTACAACTCCAGCTACTACTACTGTAACGCCTTTCGCTACTGGTACTGCTACTACTATTACAACAACAACTACCACTACTAATACAAAAACTACTTCTACTATTGCTACTACTAGTACAACTGTAAGTACAACTACTCTTATTACAACTACTCCTACTACTGCTACTACTACTAATACTACTAATACTACTACTACTACAACTATTCTTAATCCTAGTCCTACAACTACTACTTCTACTCCTACCACTACTACTAGAACTGCTACTACAACTCCACCAACAACTACTACAACTCCAATTACAATGACTACTACTACTACCACTATTATTACTACTTTTGCGACTAGTATTACTACTACCACCACTACTACTACTACTAATACGACTACTACTACTACTACTACGACAACTACTACTACTATAACTACTATTACTACTACTACTACTACTACTACACTAATACTACAAGTACTACTACTACAATAACTACTAGTTCTACAGCTACTACTATTACCACTACTAATACTACTGCGACTACTACTACCAGTACAACTACTACTACTCCTACTTCAACTACTACTACTCCAACTACTACTATTACTACTACTAACACCACTACTGCTCCTACGACTACTACCACAACTCCTATTCCTACTACAACTACTCCTACTACTACGACTATTACTACTATTACTACAATTAAAACAAATTCTCCTAACACCACTACTAATACTGCTACTACTACTACTACTACTCAACTACTTCTACTACCACTACTTCTAATAGTACTATTGTTACAACAACAACAATCACTACTACTATTACTACTATGATGACTACTACAACAACAACTACTTTTACAGCTACCACTGCTACTAATACTCCCACTACTACTACTACTACTACAACTACTACTACTACTACTAATACTACTACTACAACTACTACTACAACTACTACTACTACTACTACTACAACTACTACTACAACTACTACTACTACTCTACTACTACTACAACTACTCTACTACTACTACTACTACTACTAATGCTTCTACTACTACCACTACAACAACTACTACTGCTACTACTTCCACTACAACAACTACTAGTACTTCTACTGCAACCACCACAACTACTACCAGTACTACTACTACTACCATGCCTACCACTACTGCTACTACTGTTGCTGCTTCTTCCCATACTACTACTACTGCTACTACTACTACGACTAGTACTATTACTACTACAACAACTACTACCATTACTACTAATACGATTACTACTACTACTACTACTAATACGATAACTACTACTACTACTAATACTACTACTACTACTACTACTACTGCCACTACTGCTGCTACTACACTACTATTACAATTACTACTTCTAGAATTACAACTACTCCTACAACTACTACTATTACCACTACTAATACGAGTACTACCATTGTCACCACTACTACTATTGTTGCTTCAACTACTACTACTAATACCACTACTACTCTTACGATTACTACCACAACTCCTACTCCCACAATAACTACTCCTACTACTACGACAATTACTACTACTACTATAATTACTACAAATTCTACTACCACAACAACTAATACTGCTACTACTCCTACTTCTACTCCAACTCTACTACTCTACTATTGCTACTACCAATACTTCTACTACTCCTACTCTAACTTATACTGCTACTACTACTCCTACTACTACTACAACTGCTAATATTACTACTACAATAACTACTAGTCCTACTACTACTACTACAACTACTACTGCAACAACTGCTACTGCTACTACTACTACAACTAGTTCTACAACTACTAGTCCTACTATCGCTACAACAACAACTACTACTTCTACTATTACTTCTACTCCAACTCCTACTACTACTATTACTACTACCAATATTATTATTGCTTCTACTAGTACTACTTCTACTACTACTCTACCAATTACTACTATTACTATTACTACTACTGGTACTACTACTACAATTACTTATAATGCTACTACTACTACTACAATTACTACTAATGCTACTACTACTATTACAAGTACTACCACTACCACCATTCCTGCTGCTACTGCTACAGTTGCGGCTACTGCAGCTACTACTACTGGCGGCTGCTACTACTACTACCACTGCTGCTACTGCAACTGCACCTACTACTACTGCTACGACTACAACTACTACTTCTACTATTGGTACTACTACTACTACAATTACTATTGTTACTACTACGAGTTCAACTGCTACTTTTACAACTACTACTATAATTACTACTACTACTATTACTACTACTACTACTACTACTGCCCCAGCTACTACTACTACTACTACAACTGCTACTGCTACCACTACTACTACAACACCAACAACTACTACCTCTACTTCTACTACTACAAGTACTGCTATTAGTAGTAATACAACCAAAACTACTACGACAACTACTGTTACTGCTAATATGACTACTACTACAACTGCTATTGCTTCTGCTGCAACTACTCCTCCTACAGCTAATAAACCAATTACTATTAATAATACCACCAGTACTACTAAAACTATTGCTAATACTAGTACTGCTACTACTGCTACTACTACTGTTATCACACAACTGCTATTGCTACTAGTGTACTGCTGCTATAACTATTACTACTACTGCTGCTACTACTACTACTACTACTACTATTACTACTACTACTACTACTACTACTACTACTACTACTACTATTGCTACTTCTACAACTGCTACTGCTGCTACAACGGCTACTACTACTACCACCACTACTACTACTACTACAACTGTTCCCACTGCTACTGCTGCTATTGCTACTACTACTACTGCTACTACTATTACTTCTACTACTACTACTATTACTTCTTCTACTACTACTATTACTACTACTACTACTACTATGACTACAACATCAACTACTAATATTGTTGCTACGACTACTACTATTACTACTACTAGCACCATAACTATTACTGCTGCTGCTACTACTACTACTATTATTTCTTCTATTACTACTATAACTATTTCTATGGCTATTGCTGCTACTGCTACTACTACAACCACTACTACTACTGAGGCTACTACAATTACTACTACCAGTACTACTACTACTATTGCTACAACTTCTGAGGCTACTACTACTACTACTTCTGCTACTATTACCACTACTACAAGCACAACTAATACTGCCTCTACTCCTGCTACTGCTACAAATATTTATTTTACTACTACTTCTATAGCTACTGCTACAACAACAACTACTACAACTGCTGCTGCCGCAATTATTGATACTGCTACTAATACTTTTGTGATTACAACTGCAACTACTACCACTACTGCTACTCCAATTGCTACTACTGCTACTACAACTACTACTACTACTCCCACTACTATCACTACTACTACTGCTACTATTGCGACTACTACTACTGCTACTTCTACCACTAATGCTACTAATACTACTACTGATACTACTACTATTGCTGCTATTGCTACTTCTATTGCTACTATTACTACTACCACAACTGCTACTACTGCTACTGTTACTGCTTCCTCTACTACTATTACTCCTACTACCTATCCTACTACTACTCCTCCTCCTACTACTACTACAGCTAGTACTTCAGCTGCTACTGCCACAACTAATACTATTTCTACTACTATTGCTACTATTACTACTGCAACTACTACTGCTACTACTTCTGCTACTGCTACTATTTCTACCACCACGACTACTACTCCTGCTAATGCTAATGCTACTATTGTTTCTATTGCAACTACTACTACTACAACAACAACAATGACCACTACTACTATTTCAACTACCACTACTACACCTACAACTGATACTACTACTGCTATGGCTACCACTACTACAACTACTACAACAACTACTACTACAATGACCACTACTACTATCACAATGAGTACTATTACTATGACTTCTGTGAAAACAACGTCAACTTCTTCTATGACTACTACTAGTACTACTACTACTAAACTACGACTACTACTACTATTGCAACTACTACTACTACTACTACTACAACTACTACTGTTGTTGCTACTACTACTACTACTATTATTGCTCCTATTACTATACCTATTACAACTACTACCACTACTACTACTACTACTATTACTCATATTACAACAACTATTGCTACAACTACTTCTACTAATAGTACTTCTGCTAATGCTATCGCTACTACTTGTACTTCTACTACTACTAATACTGCTACTACTGCTACTGTAACAACAACAACTACTACTATTCTAGCTACTACTACTACTTGGACAATTACTACTACTACTACTGCCACTACGACAACTACTAGCATCACTACTACAACTATTACTACTACTATTAGTTCTACTACTCCTACTACTTCTACTACTACAACCATTACTAGTACTATTGATACGAATACTACTACTAATGCTAATACTATGGCTAATACTACTACTACTACCACTACTACTTCTATAGCTACTAGTACTACTACGGCTACTACTAATACTAATCCTGCTACTACAACTACTATGATTACTACTACAACTACTATTGCAACTACTACACCTACTGCTACTACTGCTACTGTCGCAAATACTTCTACTATCGTTACAACTATTATTGCTCTTACTACTATTGCTACTAATACTTCTGCTACGATAATAACTTCTACTACTACTTCTACTTCAACTAATATTAATACAATTTCTACTACTAGTAGTACTATTGTCTCAACTGCTACTACAACTTCCATAGCTACTAATTCTACCACTACAACTTTGACAACTACTCCTACTGCTGCAACGGGTACTACTACTACTATTGTTGCTACTTTTACTACTGCTGCTGCTGCTGCTACTACTACTACGACTACTGCTACTACTACTACTACTACTACTACTACTACTACTGCTGCTGCTACAATTACTACTACATCTACTACTACTACCACTACTGCTACTACTGCTGCTGCAACAACTACTATTGCTATTGTGGCTGCTGCAACTACTACAAGTACTACTGATACTGCTACTGCCATAATTTCGACAACAATAACTACTTCTGCTACTTCTACAACTCCTACTATTGCTATAATGAGTACTAATTCGACTACAACTGCTGTTACCAATACTACTACTACTTCGACAACTACTACTATGGCTACTACTACTGTGCTGCTATTGTTGCTACTACTACTACTACTACTACTACCACTACCCCTGCTACTACCACTACTACTGCTCCTACTACTACTCCTTCTACTACTATAGCTACTACTGCTGCTGCAACTACTGCTACTACTACTACTACAACTGCTACTACCACCAATGCTTCATCTACTACTGCTACTGCTATCGCTACAACTACTACTACAACTACTGTTACTACTACTGCTACTACTACTGCTACTTCTACCACTAATATCGTTGCTATTACTACTACTTCTACCACTAATGTTGCAAATACTACTTCTACTACTACTGCTACTTCTACCACCAATGCTGCTGATAATACAACTACTACTACCACTGATACTACTACTATTACTGCTGCTGCTACTTCTACTACTACTACTACTTGTAGTAGTATTATTGTTGCTGCTGCTTCTACTACTACTAGTTCTACAACTTATCCTACTACTACTACTATTGATGCTACTACTACTTCTACTACCACTGCTGCTGCTTCTACTACTAATAGTATTTTTACTGCAACTACCACTACTATTGGTACTACAACTACAACAACTACTATTGTTGCCACTGTTGCTAATACTACTACTACTACAATGACTCCTCTTTCTCCTACTACTACTACTACTACAACTACTACTACTACTGCTAACACTGCTACTGCTACTGCTGCTATTGCTGCTGCTACTACTACTATAACAACTTCTACTTCTGCTACTACTACCGCTGCTACTCTGACAGCTACTATTATTGTTGTTGTTGTTGCTACTACTACTACTACTACTATTGCTGCTGCTACTACTACCCCTACTTCTGCTGCGGCTACCACTACTACTCTTGCTACTGCTGCAGCTGCTATTACCACTATTATTACTTCTAATACAATTGCTACTACAACTACTACTACTAATGTCGTTGCTGCTACTGCTAGTACTGCAACTAGTACTACCGCTACTACTGTCACTATAGCCACTATTGCTACTACAACTGCTATTACTACTACTGACACTACTATTGTTGCTACTACTACTTCATCTACTACTACAGCTATAGTAGCTACTACAGCAACTGAAGCTACTACTGCTACTACTACTACCACTACAACAACTACAAGTACTAATGCTACTACTACTCCTACTACTATTGCTACTACTCCTACTTCTACTCCTACGACAACTATTAGTACTCCAACTCGTAGTACTACTACAACTACTTCTTCTATTACTATTGCTGTTGTAGCAACTGCTTTTACTACTACAACAATAACTACTACTACTACCACCACTACTACTACTACCACGACTACTACTACTACTACTACTACTACTACTACTATTGCTGCTACTACTACTACTACTACTACTACTACTACTACTACTACTACTACTTCTACTACTACTACTACTACTACTACACTACTACTACTACTACTACTACTACTACACGCACTACTATAACTACTTTAGCTACTACAACCACTAGTTCTATTACTCCCAGTATTCCTACTACTACTCCTATTCCTCCAACTATTGCAACTTCTACTACTACTACTCCTACTCCTACTCTACTACTACTACTACTACTACTACTACTACTCTACTAGTACAATAGCTACTACTTGTACTCCTACGACTACTAATACTAGTGCTACTACTACTATTAATACAACAACTTCAACTCCTACTACTGCCACTCCTACTACTCCAACTACTACTCCTACTCCTACTAGTCCTACTACCACTATTACTATTACAACTACTACTCCTACTACTTCTCTTACTACTACTACTAGTACTACTACTGCTACTACTACTACTACTATTGCCACTACTTCTGCGACTACTACTACAAAAAATGCTACTAATACTTTAACAACATCTATTACTCTAACTACCACTCTTACTACTACTATAACTACTATTACTACTACTACTACTACCACCACTACAATGCCTACTACTACTACTACAACTACCACTATTACCACTATTACTATTACTAATACTACTACTATTGCTACTACTATAGTTACTGCTACTACTACTGCTACTACTACTACTACTACTACTACTACCACTACTACTATTACTATTACTACTACTACTGCTGCTCCTACTTCTACTCTTACTCCTACAATACTCCAGTTAACTAGTACTGCTGCTGCTGCTATTACTACTACTCCTCCTATTACCAATCTTACTACTACTACTACTATTCTTTCTACTATTACCCTTACTACTCTTACTACTACTCATACTCTTACTACTACTACTACTACTACTACACCTACTCCTACTCCTACGTCTATTACTACTATTACAAGTACCACCACTACTATTACTATTGCAACTAATACTACTAGTACTGCTTCTATTGTTGTTGCTGCTCTTACTAGTACTACTATAATTACTACTATAGCTTTTGCTACTACTACGATTACTACTATTGCTACTACTACTTCTGTTACAACTACAACTACTGCAGCTGCTACTACTCTTACAACTATGACTACTACTACTACAACTACTACTACCACTACAAGTACGGCTACTAATAGTACTTCTACTATTGCGACTGCTACCACTACAACTATGGCTACTACTTTTACCACTACAACTATGACTACTACTACTACAACTACTGCTACCACTACAACTACTACTACTACTACCACTACTATTACTTCTACTACTATAGCAACTCCTACCCCTACTACTATTACTCTATTATTACTACTACTACTACTACTGCTAAAATAATAAATCCTACCACTACTACTAGTGCTACTACTACTACTATTTCTACTACCCCTACGACTACTACCACTGTGATTACTACTCCTAATGCTACTCTACTACTCCTATAGATACTAAACCTACTACTGCAACTACTACTTCACTACTACAATTTCTAGTACTACTACTACAACTACTACTTGTACTCCTACTACTACTACTGCTGCTGCTGCTGCTGCTGATGCCTCGACTAACACAGCAACACTTATAGCTACTATAATTATAACTACTACTACTACTACACTCGTCCACCTACTACTATAACTACAACTGCTACTACTACTGCTGCTACTACTAGTACTACAACAACGTCTACTAATACTACTACAAATATTACTACTACTACAGCTACTACTATAGCAATGGCTTTTACAGTTTCTAATACTACTACTGCAATAACTCTTATTACTCCTACTACAAATATTACTACTACAACTACTACTACTACTACTACCGCTACTACTACAACTACTAAAACTTCCCCTACTACTACTACTACTCCTCCTCCTATGACTACTATTGCAACAACAACAACATCTACTACTACTGCTGTTGCTACTACTTCTACTGCTACTACAACTATTACCTCTATTGCTACTACTACTACAACTACTACCACTACTACCACAAGTACTATTACTGCTACTGATGCTTTAGCAACAACCATTGCTACAACTACAACTCCTCGTACTACTACCATAACTATTACTGCTGCTACTACTACTACTACCACTACCACTACTACTACTAATAATAATACTACTACCACTACTATAACAACTACTTCTACTACTACAACACTACATCTACTACTACCTCTACTACTATTACTGTTACTATTACTTCACTTCTTTTGCAACTACTACTACTACTACTACTACTTCTCCTATAACTACTACTATTACTAGAAATAATACTACTATTGCTACTATTACATCTACTAAAACTTCTCCTACTACTACCACTACTACTCTTTCTACTACTACTACTGCTACTATATCCACTACTACTACTTCAACTATTACTACTACTTCAACTATTACTACTACTACAACTCATGCTACTACTTCTACTACTCGTACTACTACTACTATAGCTACTACTTCTACTACTACTGTAACTACTGCTGCTGCTGCTACTACTGCCACTACTACTACTATTGTTGCTGCTATTGCAATAACAACAAGTATAACTACTACTACTACTACTACTACTACTACTACTACTTCTACTACTACTACTACTACTTCTACTACTACTACTACTACTTTTGCTTCTACTACAAGTACTACTTCTACTACTACCTCTACTACTACTACAATTGCTACTATTACTATACTACTACTACTACTACCACTACTATTACTACTACTACTATTAATATGCCTACACCAACTCCTACTCCTTCTATGACAATAACAACTACTACTCCTTTGACTACAACTACAACATCAACTCCTACTACTACAACTACTACTATTTCTACTACTACTAATACCACAACAACAATAACTACTACTACAAGTAGTACTGCTGCAACTACTGCTACTATTTCTACTTCTACAACTATAGCAGCAACAACAACAATAGTAGTAGTAGTATTAGTATTTGTAGTAGTAGTAATAGGAATAGCAGTAGAGCTAGCAATAGTAGCAGTAGCAATAGAACTTGTAGTAGCATTAGTAGTAGTATAGCAATAGCAGCAGCAGCAGTAATTATTGTTGTAGTAGCTAAGTAGCAATAGGAGTTATAGCAGAAGTAGTAGCCATTGTAGTAGTAGTAGTAATAGTATTAGTTGAAGGAGTAGTAGTAGTACTAGCAATAGTAAATGTAGTGGTAGGAAGGCAGTAATAGTTGCAGCAGTAGCAGTAGCTGCAGTAGTAGTAGTATTACTAGCAGCGGTAGTAGTAGTATGAGTAGTAGTAGTAGCAGCAACAATAACAGAAGCAGCAGCAGTAGCAATAATAGTAGTAGCACTAGCAATAGGAGTAGCAATAGTTATAGTCGTAGTAGTAGTAGTAGAAGTAGTACTAGTAATGGGAGAAGTAGTAGCAGCAGCAGAACTAGGAGTTATTGTAGTAGTAGTAGTAGTTGCAGTAGTAGTAGTAGTAGCAGTTGTTGTTGTAGTAATAGTAGTTAATGTAGTAGTAGTAGGAGGAGTGGTTGTTGTTGTTGTTGTTGTTGTTGTAGTTGTAGTTGTAGTAGTAGTAGCAGTTGTTGTAGGAGTAAAAGTATTAGTAGCAGCAACAGCAACAACATTTGTAGCAGTAGTAGGAGTATTAGTAGCAGTAGGAGTTGTAGTCATGGAAATAGTAGCAGTAGTAATAGTAGTAGTTGCAATGATAGTAGTGGTAGCAGTAGCAGTAGTTATTATAGTTTTGATTATAGTAGTAGTATTAATAGTAATTGAAGTAGTAGTAGTAGTGGTGGTGGTGGTGGTGGTGGTGGTGGTAGTAGTAGTAGTTGTAGGAGTATTAGGAGTAGTAGTAGCAATATTGGTGGTAGTACTAGTAGTAGTAGGAGTATTAGGAGTAGTAATAGTTGTAGGAGTAGTAGTAGTTCTTGTAGTAGTAGTAGTAGTAGTCATAGTAGTAGTAGTCAGAATAGTAGTAGCAAGAGTAGTAGTTGTTGTAGTAGCTGTGGCAGTTTGGGTAGTAGAGGTAGTAGTAGCAGTTGTTGTAGTGGTAATAGTTCTCATGGTAGTAGTTGTAATGGGAGTGGAAGTTGTAGTAGTAATGGTAGTAGTAGTAGTATTAGTAATGGTAGTAGTAGTAGGAGTAGTAGCGATAGTAGCATTGGTAGTAGCTGTAGCAATAGCAACAGCAGTAGTAGTTGGAGGATGAAGTTGTAGTAGGTAGTAGGAATGGTAGTAGTTGAAGTAGTAGTAGTAGTAGTAGTAGTAGTAGTAGTAGTAGTAGTAGTAGTAGTAGCAGTACTAGTAGTAGTAGTAGGAGTAGGAGTAGCAGCAGTAGTAGCAGTGGCAGTAGGTGTAGCTGTAGCAGTGGAGGAGAATTTTGTAGCATGTAGTAGGAATGGTGGTAGTAGTAGTAGTAGTAGTAGTAGTAGTAGTAGTAGTAGTAGTTGTTGTTGTAGTAGGAGTAGCAGCGGCAGTAGCAGTAGTAGTAGCTATAGCAATAGCAGCAGTTGTAGTAGTTGGGGGAGGAGGAGGAGCAGTACGAATAGGAGTAGGAGTAGGATTAGTAGTAGTAGGTGTAGTAGTTATAAGATTATTAGTAGTAGTAGTTGGATTAGATGTGGCAGTAGGACTTAGAGGAAGTGTAGTGGTAGTAGAAGTTGTTATAGAAGTTGTAGTAGGAGTATTTATAGTAGTAGTAGCAGAAGTAGGAGTAGGAGTAGTAGAACTAGTAGTAGTAGTAGTAGTACTAGTAGTAGTTGTAATAGAAGTAGTAGCAACAGCAGTAGTAGTAGTTGCAATAGCTACAGTGGAAGCAACAGCAGCAATAATAGTTGTAGTAGCTATAGTCGTAGTAGTAGTAGTAGTAGTAGTAGTAGTATTAGTAGGAGTCAGAGTAGCAGTAGCAAAAGTATGAGTCAGAGTAGTAGTTGTAGGGGCTGGATCTTGATTAGGAGTAGAAGTAGTAGTAATAGCAGTAATAGGAGTAGGAATTGTTGCAGTGGTAATA
>RXID01022509.1:37912-40412 GCA_005019695.1 Trichopus zeylanicus subsp. travancoricus
TAGCAATAGCAGCAGTAGTAGCAGTAGTACCAGTAGTAGTCGTAATTGTATGAGTATTAACAGAAGTCACAATAATAGTAGTAGTAGTAGTAGTAGTAGTAGGACTAGTAGTAGTATTAGTTGAAGAAAAAGTGGTATCGGTAGTAGTAGTAGTCGTGCTAGTATATGTAATAGTAGTAGTAGAAGCCTGAGTAGTTGTAGTAGTAGTAGTAATAGTAGTAGTAGTAAAAGTAGGAGTAGTGGTAGTATTAGCAACAACAACAGCTGTAGCAGCAATGGTAGTAGTAGTAGTAGAAGTATGAGTAGTAGTGCTGGCTATAGTAATAGTAGTAGTTGTTGTTGTAGTAGTAGTAGGAGTAGTAGTAGTGCTGGTAGCCGTAATGGTAAAAGTAGTAGTTGTAGTGGCGACAGTAGTAGTAGTAGTGGTAGCTGAGTGGTAGTAGGAAAAGTAGTAGTAGAAGTTGTAGTAGAAGAAGCAGCAGTAGCAGTAGCAACAGTAGAAGAAGCAGTAGTGGAAAAATTAGCAGTAGAAGAAATAGTAGAAGCAGCAGTAGTAGTAAAAGTGGTTGTCATAGTAGTAGCAACTGTAGTGGCAACAGTACTTGATTAGTAGTAGTAGAAGTAGCAATAGTAGGAGCAGTAGCAGTAGTAGCAACTGTTGCTATACTAGTGGCTATAGCAATAGTAGTAGTAGGATTAGTGGTAATAGTAGTAGTAGATGTCATAGAAATAATAGTGTTAGATGCAGCAGAAGTAGCAGTAGCAGCAGCAATAGCAGTAGTAGTAGTATGAGTATGAGTATTAGTAGTAGTAACGGTGGGAGTAGTAGTACAGGTTGTGCTAGTAATAGTAGTTCCAGCTGCAGTAGTAGTAATAGTAGTAATAGTAGCGGCAGCAAAAGTAGTAGTAGTAGTAATAGTTGTATTAGTTGTAGTAGTAGTTGTAATTGTAGTAGTAGTACTAGTTGTAGTAGTAACTGAATTAGTCATAGTAGTAGTAGAACTAGTAGTTGTAGCTGAAATAGAGGTAGTAGTAGTAGTAGTAGTAGTAGTAGTCCATTAGTAGTAGGAGTAGTAGTCATAGTAGTAGTAGTAGTAGTAGTAGATGAAGTCGTAGTAGTGATGGTAGGAGTCGGAGTAGCAATAGTAGTAGCGGGGGCAGGAGTAGGAGTAGTAGTTGTTGTTGTTATTGTTGTAGGAGTAGTAGTAGTAGTAGCTATAGTAGGAGTAGGAGTAGTTGTAGTAGTCGTAGTAGTTGGAGTAGTGATAGTACTAGTAGTAGTAGTTGTAGCAACTGCAACAAATGCAGCAGTCATAGTAGTAGTAGTCGAGGTAGTGGCAGTGGTAGTATTAGTAGTATGGAGTAGTTATAGTATTAGACGTTACAAGAATAATAGTAATTGTAGTAGTGGAAGCAGAAGTAGTAGCAGTAGATGTAGTAGCAACTACTATAGTAGGAGCTGTAGTAGTTGTAGTAGTAAAAGTAGTAGCAGAAGTAGTAGTGATATTAGTTGTAGTAGCAGTAGTAGAGGTAGTAGTAGGAGGAGGAGGAGGAGGAGGAGGATGAAGATGAATAGGATGTGTAGTAGCAGCAACTGCAGTAGTAATAGTTGTTGTAGTAGTAGTTGTGGTAGTAGTAGTAATGGCTGTAGTGGTAGTACTTGTAGTAGCAGTAGCAGTAGTAGTAGTAGTAATAGTTGTAGTAATAGTAGCAGTAGTAGAGGTAGTAGTAATAGTAGAAGTAGTAGTAGTGGTAGTAGTTGGTGGAGTTGTTGTAGTAGTACTAGTAGTACTCATAGTAGTAGTACTAGAAAAAGTAATCATATTATTATTAGTAGTAGTAATAGTAGTAGTAGTAGTAGAAGTTGTAGCAGTACCAGTTGCGATAGTAGTAATAGTAGTAGGAGTAGTAGTAGTGCTGGAAGAGTTGAAGTAGAAGTAGTAGGAATAATAGTAGTTGTGGTAGTAGTAGCAGCAGTTGTAGTAGCAGAAGTATTATTTGGGGTAGCAGCAGTAGTATTGTTAGTGGTAATAATTGTAGTTGTAGGAGTAGTAGTGGTACTTGTAGAAGTAGCTATAGTAATAGTGTAGTAGTAGTAGCAATAGTACTAATTGTAATAGCAGTAGTGGTAGTAGTAGAGGTATTAGTGATCATTGAAGTTGTAGTAGCTATGGTAGTGGTAGAAGCGCTAGTAAAGGTCATAGTAGTTATAGAAGTAGCAGTGGTGGTGGTCATAGTAGTCGTAGTAGTAGTGGTAGCAAGGCTCATAGTAGTAGTAGTAGAAGTAGTAGAAGTATTAGTAATAGTATTAGTAGAAGTATTATTATTATTATTATTATTATTAGCAATAGTTGTAGTAGTAGTAGTACTAGTAGTAGTAGCAGTAGTTGTTGTTGTTGTTGTTGTTGTAATAGTAGCTGTAGGAGGCAGTAGCAGCTGTAGTTGTAGTTGTAGTTTTAATAGTAGTTGTAGTACTTGTTGCAATAGTAATAGAAGTAGT
>RXID01022509.1:45412-58556 GCA_005019695.1 Trichopus zeylanicus subsp. travancoricus
GAGTATTAGTAGTAGTTGCTGTTGTTGTAGTTGTTGTTGTAGTTGTAGTTGTAGTAGTAGTTGTTGTAGTGCTAGAAATAGTAGTAATAGTCGTAGTTGTAGTAATTTTAGTAGTAATAGTAGTAGTAGTAGTGGTAGTAGTAGTAGTCGTAGCTGTAGTAGTAGTTGTAGTAGTAGTCGTAGTAGTAGTAGTACTAGTAGTAGTTGTTGTAATTGTAGTCATAGCAGTAGTAGTAGTTGTAGTTGTAGTAGTAGTAGTAGTAGTACTAGTAGTAGTAGGAGTAGTTGTTATTGTTGTTGTTGTTGTTGTTGTTGTTGTAGTACTAGTAATAGTAGTAGTAGTTGTTATTGTTGTTGTTTTAGTAGTAGTAGTAGTACTAGTAGTAGTACTTGTTGTTGTAGTAGTAGTAGTAGAAGAAGTAGTAGTAGTTGAGTATTAGGTGTAGTAGCCATGCTTGTTTGAGTAGTAGCAACAGAAGTACCAATAGTAGCAATCACAATCATAGTAGTGGTCGTAGCAGTAGCAGTAATAGTGGTGGTTATAGTTCGAGTATTAGGATTAGTAGTAGTAGTTGTTGCAGTCGGAGTTATAGCAAAAGTAGTAGTAGTTGTTGCAGTAGCGATAGTACTAGAAATTGTAGTCGCAGTCGTAGTAAGAGTAGTTGTTGTAGTAGTAGTGCAAGTTGTTGTAGTATTAGGAATAGTAAGTATAGTTGTAGTAGCAGTTCTAGCAGTAGTAGTAGCAGTAGTAGTAATAGCAGTAGTAGTAGTAGGAACAGTAGTAGGAGTAGTAGTTGTTGTTGTCTTAGTTGTAGTAGTATGAGTAACAGTTGTAGTTGTAGTGGTAGTAGTAATAGTAGCAGTAGTAGAAGTAGTAGTAGTAGTAGTAGTAGTAGTAGTAGTAGTAGTAGTAATAGTTGTAGTAGTAGTTGTTGTTGTTGTTGTTGTAGTAGTAGTAATAGTAGTAGTAGTAGTTGTTGTTGTTGTTGTTGTTGTTGTTGTAGTAATAGTAGTAGTAGTTATTGTTGTTGTTGTAGTAGTAGTAGTAGTAGTAGTAGTAATAGTAGATGTTGTTGTAGTAGTAGTAGTTGTTGTTGTAGTAGTAGTAGTAGTACTCCTACACCTACTTCTACTCCTACGATTGCCAGTACAACTACTACTATTTCAACTCGTACAACAACAACAACAACAACTACTACTACTACGAATACCACATCTGCTACTATTACAACTACTAATACTGTTGTTGCTACTACTACTATCACTATAACTACTGCTCCTGCTTTTACTGCTTATGCTACAAACTATTGCTTCTATTGCCAACTACTGCTACTAGTACCGCGGGCACTACTATGCTACTACTTCTACTACTACTAATACTACTACTATTGTTGTTGCTATTGTTACTACTACTACTACTACTATTATTAGGCTAGTACAACTACTATTTTTAATGGTACTACTACTGCTAGTACTACAACTGCTATTGCTACTACTAGTACCTTTGCTGTGACTTGTACTACTACTACTACTACCATCACTATTATTGCCACTGCTGCTGCAGCTGCTGCTACCGCTACTGCTACTACAACAACTACGGCTACTATTACTACTACCACTACAACAACTACTATTACTGCTACTACTACTACTACTACTAGTACAACAACTACTTCTGCTGCTATTACTACTACTATTGCTACTACTACTACTACTGTTGCTGCTGTTGCTACTACAGCTGCTGCTACTACTACTACTACTGTGGCTACTACTATTACTACTATGGCAACTACTACTACTACTTCTACTACTTCTATTAGTACAACAAGCACTACAATTGCTACTATCGGTACTACTAATGTTGTTGTTGTTGCTACTGCTACAACAACATCAACTACTACTGCTACAACTGCTACTACCACTACTACTAATGCTAATGTTGCTATTACTGCTACAACTACTGCTTCTACTACTACTATTGCTACTACTATTGCAACCAATACTGCTGGTACTACTACTACTACTACTAATACTGCTGCTATTGCTATTTCTATTGTTCCTTCTACTATTACTACAATTGCTACTACTTCTACAACAACTACTTCTGCTAGTACTACTGCTACTACCTCCACAATTGCTGCTATTACTACTAGTACTGCTGCTACAAATACCACTACTACAAATGCTACAACTACTATTTCTATTACCACTATTGCTGTTGCAGCTACTACCACTACTACTAGTACTACAAATCCTGCTACTTCTACTACTACCTTTACTACTACTATGGCTGCAACTACTTCTGTTGTAGCTAATATAACTATTACTACAACTGCTAAACTACTAGCACTAATGCTACGACTATTACTACTGCTGCTGCTTCTACTCTTACTACTGCTGCTATAATTTCTACTACTACTACTGCCACTTTTGCTACTACCTCTGCAACTACTACTTCTAGTTCGGCAACAGTGTCTGCTACTAATTATGCTACTATAAGTACTACTATCACAACTACTAACACTATTACTACTACTACTACTATTACTACTACTGCTACACCTACTACAACTACTACTTTGCTACTACTACTATTGCCTAATACTACTGCTTACTTAATACAACAACAATAACAACAAACAACACACTACTACTGCTCACTACTACTCGACGACTACTACTACACTTCTACTACTGCTTTCTACTCCAGCTATTGGCTAGAAACTACAGGCTACACTTTTGCTACTTACCCTATTTAACTTTTTTTCTACCCACTTGCTTATGACTAACCACTAAATTACTACTACTGCGAATACTGGTAACCTCTACTACCACTCCGCTACTACTGCTACCGCCACTACTATTACTACTACTACTCGTACATCTGATACTACTACTACTACTAATGCTGCAACTGCTACTACTACGGCTATTACTAGTGCTACTGCTGCCACTACTACTGCTGCTAATACCACTACTACTGCTGCTACAACTACTACTATTAGTACTAAAAGTACTCCTGCTATTGTTGTTGCTACTACCACTAATACTACTACAACAGCTATTGCTACTTCCACTACTACTGCTGCTGCTACTACTTCTACTACAGCAGCTACTACTATTGCTAATACTGCTTCTACTACGACTGCTACAATAACTACAACTACTACTACTTCTATTACTACTGCTACTTTAGTTGCTTCTACTACAACTACTAATACTACTACTACTGCCAGTATTGCAACTAATACTGCTTCTACCACTGTTGCCACTATAACTATTTCTAGTACAACAACTATTGCCGCTACTACTATAGTTGTTATTGCCTTTGCCATCGCTACTATTGTTGTGGCTGTGAGTACTACTATCGCTACTACTTCTCAAACTACTACGAGTAGTAGTACTACAATAACTACTACTACTAGTACTATTACTACTACTACTCATACCGCTGCTGCTACTACTACAATCACTACTACTGCGGCTACTACTACTATTGCTGCTACTATTACTATTGTTGTTGATGCTGCTACTACAACTCCTATGACTCCTACATCTCTAACTACTACTACAACAGCTACTATTCCTAACACTTGTACTGCCACCACTACTACTACAACTAATACTCCTACTACAGCTATTATTACTTCTACCACTACTACTACTCTCTTCTACTACTACTCTCTCAACTACTACTAACACTACTGCTATTACTGCTACTGCTACTACTACTACAACTACAACTACTACTCCTTCTACTTCTGCTACTCTTACCACTACTTCTACTACTAGTACTACAACTAATACACCTATTACTACTGCTACAACTACTACTACTAATCTTACAACTATTATTACCACTACTACTGCTTGTCCTGCTACTACTCCTACTGCTGCTACAACTACTACTCTACTACTTCTACTACTACTGAAACTACTTCAGCTACTTCTACTGCTACTGCTGCTGCTGCTGCTGCAGTTGTTGCTACTACAACAACTACTCCTACCAGTACTACTAATACTACTACTACTAATGTTGTTACTACTACTACCACTACTACTACTACTATTGCAACTCCTACTACTACTACCACTACTACTACTACTACAGCAACTCCTACTACTACCACTACTACAATTGCTACTACTACTACTGCTACTATTCCTACTACTACGACTACAGCTGCTATTAATACTATAGTTACTACTACTGCAACTACGACTACTACTACTGCTACAATTGCTGCTACTACTACACTTAATACTCCTAATACTCCAACTATAACTTCCACTACTACTACTGCAACTACTATTACTATGATTGCGACTACTACTTCTAGTACTATTGCTACTGCAACAACAACTACTACTTCTTCTACAACTGCTACTACAACAACAACAACTACTACTACTCCTAATACTCGAACTATAACAGCCACTATTACTATGATTATGACTACTACTATTGGTACTTCTATTGCTACTCCTAATACAAGCATGACTACTACAACTAATACTCAGCTGCTGCTACTACTTCTTCTTCTACTACTACTACTACTACTAATTCTACTCTAGCTACTACTACCACTACGACTACTACTACTAATACAACTACTATTGCTACTAATACTACTACCCTAACTACAACTACTGCTACAACTGCTACTGTTGTTGCTACTGCTCCTAATACTACAACAACTGCTACTACTACTTCTACTACTACAACTACTACTATTCCTAATACTCCAGATATAACTTCAACAACCACTACCTCGACTACTACTACTACTACTACAATAGCTACTACTGCTACTGCTGCTGCTACTTCTACTACTACTACTACAACTTCTACTACTCCTACCACTACTGCTACAACTACTATTACAACTAGTACTCCTACTGCTACTGCTAATACTACTACTACTATTAATACTATTACTCCTACTACTACAGAAATGACTTCTACTACCTGTACTGCTTCTACTACTGTTGCTGTTGTGGTTATTGCTACTACTACAATTGCTACTACCAACATAACTAAAACTACTACTACTAATATTGTTACTACTACTACTACTACTACTACTACTAATAATAATAATAATAATAATACTAGTACCTACTACAACCACTCCTACTACTACTACTACTACTGCCACAACTACTACTACTCCTATTACTATTCCTACTTCTACTACTACTTCGGCTACTATCGCAAATTCTACTCCTACTACTACTACTACTTCAGCTACTTCGGCTACTACCGCAAATTCTACTCCTAGTACTACTACTACAATAACTACTAATACAATTACTATTCGTACAACAATAACTACTACTGCTGCTGCTGATACTACTACTGCTGCTACTACTACTACAACAACCACTGCTACTAATTCTGCTATAACTGCTACTACTACTACTCCTCCTCCTCCTCCTAATACTCCAACTACAACTTCCACTACTATTACTACTAATACTATCACTATGACTACGACTACTACTACTGGTACTACTGGTACTTCTGCTTCTGCAATTACTACTCCCACTTTTGCTACAACTGCTACTACTACTACTACTGCTGCTAATACTCCAACTATAACTTCCACTATTACTACTACTACTCCTCTTCTTACTATGACTGTGACAACTACTACTGGTACTTCTACTGCTACTCCTAATACAAGCATGACTACTACAACTACTACTCAACTGCTACTACTACTTCTTCTTCTTCTTCTACTACTACTACTACTACTACTACTAATTCTACTCCGACTACTATTAGTACTATGACTACAACTACTAATACAACTACAATTACTACTACTACTACCCCAACTACAACTACTAATATTGCTACTACTACTACTACTACTGCAGCTCCTACTACTACTATGACTGCTACTACAGGTTCTACTACTACTACTACTACTCCTCCTAATGCTCCAACTGTTACTTCCACAACAACTACTTCGACCGCTACTACTTCAACAACTACTACTACTACTACTACTAATTCTAATCTGATTTCTACTAGTACTATGACTAGTACTACTAATATAACTACTATTACTACTAGTACTACCCTAACTACAACTACTAATATTGCTACTACTGCTGCTGCTGCAGCTCCTACTACTACTATGACTGCTACTACAAGTTCTACTACTACTACTCCTCCTCCTCCTCCTAATGCTCCAACTGTTACTTCCACAACAACTACTTTGACTGCTACTACTACTACAACTACTACTACTTCTACTATTGCTACTACTTTTACTACTACCATCACCATCAGCACAAAAACTACTACTAATATAACTACGACAACAACTATTACTACTATTACTATGACTAATACTACTACTACTAGTACTACTACTCCTCCTCCTTTTCATAGTACTACTACTGTTGATGCTACAGTGACTGCTACAACTACTAATACTAATGATAATACTACTCCTACGATGACTGCTATTACAACAACAATAATAACAATAATAACTACTACTACAACAACTACTACTACTATTACTACTATTACTACTACAAATACATCTTCTGTTGTTACTACTTCTTGTAATACTACAATAATTGCTACTGCTACTACTAATATGACAAGAATAACAATAACTAATACTACTACTACCACTAGTACTACTACCACCATTATTACTAATACTACAACTACAACTGCTACTACTACTATTACAACTACTGCTACTACTACTACTACTACTACCACTACTACCAGTACAACTAGTCAATTCCTACCCTTACACCGACTACCGCTTCTATTCTGACTAGTAGTACTATTACTACTCCTCCTACTCCTATGCGTACTACTGATCCTACTACTACAACTACTACTACACTATAACTACTACTGCTGCTACTACTACTATTACTATTACAGCAGTTGCTGCTATTATCAGAAATGCTGCTACTGCTACTACTACAAATAATACAACTACTACTATTACTACAACTACTTCTATTGCTACTCATTCTATTGCTACTACTACAATCAGAATAACTACTACTACTACGAATATGACTACCACTACAACTACTCCAACTATTATTACTCATAATACTACTACTATTAGTGCCACTACTACTCCTACTTCAAGTCATACAACCATGACTACTACTACCACTACTAATACTACAACTACTACTATTACAACTACTAATACTACTGTCGCTACTACTACTACCCCTATAACTATGACACCTACTTTTGCTACTATTGCTACGACAACTACTTCTACAACTATTGCTGCTACTACTACCACAAACACTAATTCGCTACTACTACTACTACTACTTCTATTACTACTACTAACACTACTACTATTATTGTTGCTATTGTTACTACTACTACTACTACTAATCCTACGACTGCCATAACTTCTACTTCTACTGGTTCTACTGCTGCTTGTACTATAATTGCTATTTCAACTACTAGTACTACTGCTACAAGTACTACTACTACTATTGCTGTAGCAGCAGCTACTACCACTACTGCTACTACTAATACTACAACAACAATTACTACTACCACTGCTACTACTACTATTGCTGTTACTTCTGCCACCACTACTACTATAGGTAAAACAACTACTACTGCTATTACTACTACTACTCCAGCTACTGCTACTACTAGTGCTACTACTACTATTACGATTGCTACTACTATCACTACTATGGCAATTACTACTACAACTACTACTACTACTACTACTACTACTACTACTACAGCTACTACTAACAGTATGACTAATGCTGCTGCTACTACTGCTGCTAAAACTACTGCTTCTCCTCCTCCTCCTCCTCCTCCTCCTACTACTACTACTACTATAACTGCTACTACTACTATTACTAATGCTAATGCTGCTATTAATGCTACAACTACTACTTCTACTACTACTATTGCTACTACTAATGTAACCACTACACTTGCAAGTACTATTACCACTACTGTTGTAGCTACTGTTGCTGCTACTTATCCTGCTACTACTACTACAACAACTACTACTATTATGGCTACTACTGCTATTGTTGTTACTAGTATAACTATTACTACTAGCACTGTTACTATGACTATTACTACAGCCATAATTTCATTTACTACTACTACCACTTCTGCTTCTACTTTTGGAACTAGTACTTCTAGTTCTACAACAATGTCTACTGCTACTTATGCTACTACCACCACCACTACTACTACTAACGGTATTACCACTACTACTATGATTATTATTACTAATACTACTGCTACTGCTACTATTGCTACAACTACTACTGCTACTAGAACTACTGCTACTACTACAACCGCTACTGCTTCTACTACTAACACCACATTTGCGATTATTTCTGGTAGTACTTCTGTTACTACTACAACAATAATAAAAACAACTACTACTACCACTATTACTTCAGCTACTACAACTACTACAACCAAGAAAACTACTGCAACTATTACTATTACCACAACTAGTAGTAGTTGTAGAAGTAGTTGTAGTAGTAGTTGTAGTAGTAGTAGTAGTGGTAGCAGTTGTAATAGTAGTTGTAGTAGTTGTAGCAGTAGAAGTCATAGTAGCAGTTGAAGAAGTTGTAGTATTTGGAATAGTGGCAAAAGTGGGGGATTGAGATGGAATAGTAGTAGCAAAAGTAGGAGTTGTAGTAGTCATTGTAGTAGTCACAAAAGTATTATTCGCAAACCAGTAGTAGTAAGAGGAGGAGGAGTAATAGGAGTAGCAAAAGAAGTAGTAGTAGCAGTAGGAGTTACAGTTCTAGTGGTAGTGGTAGTGGTAGTGGCAGTAGCAGTAGTGGAAGTAGCAATAATAGTAGTAGTAGCAGTAGTTGGAGTATTAGTTATAGTAGTAGTAGTAGCAATAGTATCAGAAGTAGTTATAGCAATAGTAGAAGTAATATGAGTAGTAGTAGTAGCAGTAGTAGCAGTAGAATGTGTAGCAGTAGTAGTTGGAGCAACAGTAGTAGTAGTTGCAGTATTAGTGGCAGTATTGGTTGTATTGGTAGTTGTTGCAGAAGTAGTAGTAATTGTAGTAGTGGTTATAGTAGTAGTAGTTGTTGTTGTAGTAGTAGTAGCAACAGCAGCAGTAGTTGTTGTTGTTGTGGTTATAGTAGTAGTTGTAGCAATTGTAGTATTGGTAGTTTTGTTATAGTAGGAGGAGGAGTCGCATAGTAGTAGTTTTAGTAGTAGTAATAGTAGAAGTATTAGTAAGAGTAGTTGCAGTAGTAGTAGGTGTACTAGTAGTAGTACCAATAGTGGAAGTAGACATAGTAGTCAAAGTAGTAACGTAAGAGAAGTAATAGTAGTGGTAGTAATAGTAATAGTAGTAATAGTAGTAATAGTAAGGGAAGTAGCAGCAGTAGTAGTGGTAGTATTAATAATACTAACATTAGTGGTGGTTGGAGTAGTAGCTATGCTTGTAGTAGTAGTTGTGTAGTGGTATAGTAGTAGCAGTTTTCTTAGTAGTAATAGACGTAGTAGCAGTAGCAACAGTAGTGGTAGCAGTTTTGGTAGTTGAAGCAAGAATAGTAGCAGTAATAGTAGCAGTAGTAGGAGTAGTATTAGTACTGGTGGTAGTTGTGGTAGTAGTAGAAGTTGCTGTTGTCGTCGTAGTAGTAGTAGTAGTTATTGTAGTAGTAGGAGTAGTAGTTGTTAAAGTTGCAGTAGTGGTAGTAGTAGTTATAGTAGTAGCAGTAGTAGTAGTAGTACTAGCAGTAGTAATTGTAGTAGTATAGGTAGATATAGTAATAGTTATTGTTGTAGTAGTATTGGCAGTAGTAAAAATTGTATTTCTAGTTGTAGTTATGGTAGGAGGTGGAGTCACAATATTAGTGGAAGAAGTAGTTGTAGAAGAAGTAGTAGTAGTAGTAGTAGTAGGAGTATTAGTAGTAGTAGTAGTAACAAAGTAGCAACAGCAATAGTAGTAGTAGGTGTATTAGCAATAGTAGTTGTAGTAGCAGAAGGAGTACTTGTAGTAGTAGCAATAGTCATCGTAGAAGTAGTTGTAGTAATAGTAGTAGCAGAAGTTGTAGTAGTAGTTGTAGCAGTACTAGTAGAAACAGTTGGAGTAGTTGTTATTGTTGTTGTAGTAGTAGTAGTAGTGGTAGTAGTATTAATAGTAGTAATGGTAGTAGCTGTTGGAGTAGTAGCAAAACTTGTAGTAGTAGTTGTAGTAGTAGTAGTGTTTAGTAGCTATATTAGTAGCAGTAGTAATAGTAGCAGTTGCAGTAGTAGTAGCAGGATAAGTAGTAGTAGTCGTAGTAGCAGTAGGAGGAGTAGAAGTAGTAGTTGTAGTTGTTGTAGTAGTAGTAGAAGTAGTAGTAGCAGTAGTAGTAGCAATAATATAAGTAATAGTAGTGGTAGTAATACTAGTAGCCGAAGTAATGGTAGAAATTATTTTAGGAGTAGGATTAGAAATAGTAGTAGTAGTTGTAGTGGAAGTAGTAGTAGTAGTAGTAGTAGTAGTAGTAGTAGTAGTAGTAGTAGTCATAGTAGTAGAGGTAGTAGTAGTAGTAGTAGTTGTAGTTGTCGTGGTCATAGTGGTAGTAGTAATTGTAGTTGTGGTAGTAGTAGAAGAAGTAGTAGTAGTAGTAGTGGCAGTTGAAGTGGAAGTATTAGCAGCTGTTGTGGTAGTACTAGTAGTAATAATAGTATGAGTGGTAGTAGTTGAAGTAATAGTGTAGGTAGTTTTTATAGTAGTGTAGTTGTTGTCGTTGTAGTAGCAGTAGCAGTAGTAGAGGTAGTAATAGTAGTAGTAGTTGCAGTAGTTGTAGTAGTAGTCATTATACTAGTAGTAGCAGGAGTGTAGTAGTAGCAGTAGTAGTGTAGTGCTAGTAGTTATTGTAGAAGTAGAAGTAGAAGTAAAACTAGAAGTTGTAGTCGTAGTACTAGTAGCAGTTATTGTTGTAGTAGTAGTTGTAGCAGCCGTAGTTGTAGTTGTATTACTAGCAGTAGTAGTACTAGTAGTAGTAGGAGTAGCCGAAGCAAGAGTAGTCATAGTAGCTGGAGTTGTAGTAGTAGTAGTAGCAGTCGAAAAAATAGCAGTAGTAGTAGTAGTACTAGTTGTAGTATTAGTAAGAGTAGTTGTTGAAGTAGTAGGAGTACTAGTAGTTGAAGCAGTAGTGGTAGTAGACGTAGTAGTAATAGTAGTAGTAGTAGTAGCAGTAGTAGTAGTACTAGTAATAGTTGGTGTATTTGTAGTGGTAGTAGTAGTAGTGGAAGTAATAATCATAGTAATACTAGTAGTTGTTCGAGTTGTAGCAGTGCTTCTAGTAATAGCTGTTGTAGTAGTGTAGTAGTAATAGATGTATTAGTAGTAGTAGAGGTAGTTATAGTAGCAGCAGTAGCAGTAGTAGTTATAGTAGTTGCAGCAAGGGTAGAGGTAGCTATAGTGGTAGCCGTTGCTGAAGTAGTAGTAGTACTGGTAGTAGTTGTAGTAGTTGTCGAAGTAGCGGTTGTAGTAATAATAGTTGTTATTGTTGTTGTAGTATTAATATTAGAAGTTGTTGTATTTGAAGTAGTAGTAGTAGCAGTAACAGCAGCAGCAGTAGTAGTAATTGTAGTAGTAGTAGTACTAGTAGCGGTAGTAGTACTTGTGTTGATAGTTGCCATTATGGTAGGAGGAGGAGTCATAGTTTTAGTGGAAGAAGTAGTTGTAGATATTGGATTACTAGTAGTAGTAGAAGTTGTATTAGTAGTAGTAGCAGTAGATTAACTAGTAGCAGCAATAGTAGTACAAGTAGTACTATTAGTAAGAGTTGTTGTAGTAGCAGTAGGAGTGCTTGTAGTAGTAGCAGTAGTCATAGTAGAGGTAATAATAGTAGTAGTAGTAGTAGTAGTAGTAGTAGTAGAAACAGTTCGAGTAGTTGTAGTAGTTGTAGTAGTGGCGCTAGTGGTATTAATAGTAGTAATGGCAGTAGTTGTTGGAGTAGCAATAGCAGCGTTTGTAGTAGTAGTTGTAGTAGTAGTGTAGTAGTGTAGCTGTATTAGTAGTAGTACAGGTAGTAGCAGTAGCAAGAGTAGAAGTAGGAGTTGTAGTAGTAGTTGCAGGAGTAGTAGTAGTCGTAGTGACTGTAAGAGTAGTAGTAGTTGTAGTTGTAGTAGTAGTAGAAGAGGTAGTTGTAGTAGTCGTAATAGTAGTAGTAGTAGTAGTAGTAGCAGCAGTAATATAAGTAGTAGTAGGGGTAGTAATACTAGTAGGCAAAGTAATGTTAGAAATTATTTTATGAGTAGGAGTAGAAATAGTGGTAATAGTTGCAATAGTAGTAGTAGTAGTAGTAGTAGTTGCCATATTAATAGTAGTAGTAATAATAGCAGTAGTAGCAGTAGTACTATAAGGAGTAGCAGTAATAGTAGTTGTAGTAGAGGTAGTAGTAGTAGTAGTAGTACTAGTTGTAATATTTGTAGGAGTAGTAGTAGTTGAAGTAATAGTGGAAGTCGTTTTAGTAGTAGTGTAGTTGTAGCAGCAGTAGTAGTTGTTGTTGTAATAGAGCTATTAGTAGTAGTAGTGGTGGTCATTATACTAGTAGTAGCATGAGTAGCAGTAGTAGCAGTAGTACTGTAGTAGAAGAAGTAGTTGTTGGAGTAGAAGTAGAAGTAGAAGCAGTGCTAGAAGTTGTAGTGGTAGCAGCAGTAGCAGTTGTTGTTGTTATTATAGTAGTGGCAGTAGTAGTACTAGTAGCTGTAGCAACAATCGAAGTGGTCGTAGTGGTGCTAGCAGCATGAGTAGTAGTAGTAGCTGTTGTAGTTGTTGTAGTAACGGTAGTAGTAGTAGTAGTAGTTGCTATAGTAATAGTAGTGGTAGTTGCAGTAGGAGTAGTGGTACGAGTAACAATAGCAGTAGTAGTAGTAGTAGTAATAGTAGTAGTAGCAGTAGAAGTAGCTTTTTTAGAACTAGTAGTAGTAGTCGTCATCTTAGTGGTGGTGGTGGTGGTAGTAGTAGTATTAGAAGTAGCATTAGTTATAGTAGTAGTAGTGGTAGTAGCAGTTGTAGTAGTGGTACTAGGAGTAGTAGCAACAGCAGTGCTAGTAGAAATAATAGTAGAGCAGTAGTTGTGGTAGTAGTATCTGCAGTAGTAATAATTGTAGTAGTAGTAGCATTTG
>RXID01022512.1:0-12500 GCA_005019695.1 Trichopus zeylanicus subsp. travancoricus
CTGCTACTACTTCAACTTTTACAACTACTATAGCTGCTGCTACTACTACTAGTACTACTACTACCACCACCACTACGATAATAACTACTACTACTACTTTAGCTACTACTAATGCTACTACTGCTATTGTAACCGTTGTTGCTGCTACTACCACTATAACTACGACCATTACTACTACTGCTACTCCAACTCCTACTACTACTACTACTACGGCTTCTTCTACTACTACTACTACTACGGTGGTTTCTACTACTACTACTACTACTATTTCAACTACTGCTCCAACAACAACTGTAGTTGTTGCTACTACTACTACTACTACAGCTACTACTACTACTTCTACTACTGCTACTACTGCTACTTCTATTAGTACAACTATTGCTACTACTGCTACTACTACAACTGTTATGACTAGCAGTAGTTGTTGTAGTAGTCATAGTAGTAGTACTAGTAGCAGTAGTATCAATAGGAGTAATAGTAGTAGCAGTAGAAGCAGCAGTAGGTGTCGTAGTAGTAGCACTAGTAGCAACAACTACTACTACTACTATAGCAACTACTGCTACTACGCCCACTACTACTACTAATACTGCAGCTACCACAGTTGCTATTACAACTTCTCCTACTACTTCTGCTACTACTTCTACAACAGCAACTACTACTACGACAACTACTACAATGACTGCTACTATTACTATTACTACTTTTATTGCCACTACTACCACTACTACTAATACGACGGCTACCACAGTTGCTATTACTACATCTCCTAGTACGTTTACTGCTGCTACTTCTTCTACTGCTACTATGGCTGCTACGATTGTTACAATTATAACTACAACTACTACTTCAACTAGTTCTGCTACTACAGCTACTACTACCCCTGCTACTACTGCTACTACTGTTGCTTCTACTACTACTACTACTTCTACTACTACATTTGCTACTACTACTACTACTACTACTACTTATACAACTACTACTACTACTACAACAAGAGCTACTACTACTACTCCTCCTACTACTACAACTACTACAACTACTACTACTACCACTACTACAACTACTATTTCTTCTACTACTGCTACTACTACTGCTACTGCTGCTGCTATTGCTACAACAGCTACAACTACTATGATTTTTGCTACTACAGCCCCTACTACTACTACTTCTACAACTTTCACTGCTACTACTTATACTACTACTGCTACTACTGCTATTGCTACTACTAATGCTACTGCTACAGCTGATTCAATAGCAACTATTGGTACCATTACTAGTACTACTTCTACTACCATAGCTACTGCTACTACTACTTCTACTAGTACTACTTCTACTCCTGCAACTACAACTATTACTGCTTCTGCTACTACTACTACTACTGCTGCTACATCTATAGGTATCGTATCTACCATTACTATAGCTTCTACGACTTCTACTACTACTTTTGCTACTACAACTACAACTACTGTTACTACTACTTCAGCTCCTACTTCGACTACACCTACTATTACTACAGCTACTACTATAATTATTGCTACTACTACTACTGATGTTACTGCTACAACAGCAACTACTACTACTATTGCTACTCCTACTAATACTACTGCTACCACTACTACTACTACTACAACTTGTATTACTACTACTACTAATGCTGATGGTACTTCTACTACTACTACTACTACTACTCCTGCTACAGCTGCTGCAAAAACAACAACAACAACTAATAATAATCATACTACTTCTACCAGAACTGCTACTACTACTACTACAATCACTACTACTACTACTGCTACTACTACTATAACTACAACAACTACGATAAATACTATGACTACTTCTAAGACTACTGCTACTACTGCTACTACTATAACTACTACAACAACTACTACTACTACTGGTACTACTACTCCTACTGCTACCACTAATACTACTATCGCTACCACTACTAATATTACTACTACTGCTGCTACTACTCCCACTACTAATACTACTAATATTAGTACCACCACTACTACTACTCCTACTACAACTAGTACTAATACTACTACTACAGCTACTGCTGCAAATAGTGTTGCTAATACGACTACCACTGTTGTTGCTAATGCTACTGCTGCTTCCACTACCACTACTGCTGCTACTACTACAACTGCGACTGCTACTAATGATACCACCACATCTATTGCTACTACCACTAGTTCTCCTACTACTTCTACTACTGTTACCACGATTGCTTCTACTTGTATTGCTACCACCACCACCACTATTACTGCTACTACTACTACTACTACTACTACTACTGCCGCTACTATGATAGCTACTACTACTGCTGCTACAATTACTGCTACTACTACCCCGACTACTAAAGCATCTACTACTACATCTACTCCTACTACTTCGGCTACTACTGCTTCTGCTACTACTATGACTGCTGCTACTACAACTTGCACTTATATCGCTCCAACTACTACTACTACTGCTACTAGAACTCCCACTGCTATTATAACTACGACAACAACTGCTACTGCTCCTACTATTATGACTACTACTACCACAACTACTGCCACTCCTCCTACTACTAATGCTACTACCTCAACTGGTACTACTCGTACTTCAACGACTACAACAACTACTACAACTTCTTCTACTACTGCTACTACTGTCGTTACTCCTACTACTACAACTACGACTTCGACTATTGCTACTACTCCAACTACTACTACTACTTTTGTTGCTAATTCCGCTACTACTTCTGCTACTACTGCTGCTACTACTTCTGCTGCAACCGCTGCTGCTACTTCTGCTCCAACTACTACTACTACAACTACTGCAACTTGTGCTATAACTACAACTACAACTACTTCTACTTCAACTACTACTATTTCTTCTACCACTACCTCACCTAGTTCTACCACTGCTACTACTATTGCTACTCCTACTACTACTATAACTACTCTGACTACTATTACTTTGACTACTGATACTACTATTGCTACTACTACTCCTGCTGCTTTTACAACTACTACTACTTCTACTACTACTTCAACTACTGCTACTGCTTCTACTACTACTTCTTCTACAACTACCACTGCCACTACTACTGCACCTACTACTATTATTATAGCAAATACTACTACGGTGGTGACTAATACTACTGCTACTACTACTACCACTACTACTACTATAGCTACTACTACCGCGACTACTACTACTACTACAATAGTTACTACAATTACTACTACTACTAGTACAGTTACTACGACTACCACTCCACTAATACTACTATTGTTGTTGCCGCTACTGCTACTACTACTACAATTGCTGCTGCTACAATTACAACTACTACTATTACTACTACTAAGATTACGACTGCTACTACAACTACAAACAATAACAACAACAACTATTAGTATCATTACTACTACTACTACTACTACTACTACTATTACCAATACTACATGTGCTACTACTGCTCCTACTACTACTATAACTACTACTACTTCTGCTGTTTCTACAACAATTACTACTACTTCTAGTAATACTAAGAGCGGCACTAATGCTGCTGCTTCTGCTGGTGGTGCAACTACTACAACTGGAACTACTATGTCTACTACTATTATTACTACTACTACTTCTTCTACAACCTCTTCTACACCTTCTGCTGCTACTACTACTAGTACCACTACTACTACTACTAGTACTACTTTTGCTACTATTACTACTTTTGCTACTACTACTACTGTAGCTACTGTTACTACTATTACTGTTGCCACTGCCACTACTACTACTACTCCAACAACAACTTCTACTATTACTGTTGCTACTATTAATACTATGGCTACTGCTTCTTCCTCTGACTACTACTATTGTTGCTACTACCACTAAAATTGATCGCACTATTGCTAGTACTACTACTACTAGTACTGCTGCTGCGGATGCGGCTGCTGCTGTTGGTACTACTACTATTGCCCATGCTGTAATTGCTATAATTACATCTACTACTACTACTATTACTACTACCAATACTACCACTACTTCTATTACTACTGCGACTACTACTACTATTACTACTACTACTGCTGCTGCTGCTGCTGCTATTTCTACTAGTACTGATGTTGCTGCTACTGCTACTACTACTACGACAACTGCTACTACTACTATCTCTACTAGTACTGATGCTGCTGCTACTGCTACTACTAAAAATACTTCTGCTACTACTACTACCACTACTACCACTGCTACGATTACTATTACTGCAGCAGTTGCTACAACTACTACCCTTAGAACTTCTCCTACTATTATTACTATTGCTTCTTGTACTACAACTAAAACTACTACAACTACTAGCACTACTCCTACTACTTCTACTTGCTACTACTGCTACAACTACGACTACTACAACTACTAGCACTACTACTACTACTTCTACTAATACTATTGCTAATACTACTACTACTGCTATTGCTACTACTACTTCTACAACTAGTACTACTATAACTAATCAACTACTACTGCTACTATTGCAGCTACTACAACTACTACTGCTACAACTACTTGTGTGACTACTACTGCTACTAGAACTACAAAGACTACTAATACTACTACTACTACTACCACCACCACTACTACTTCTACTACTACTTCGACTACTGCTACTACTACTACTGCTATTACTGCTACTGATGCTACTGCTACTACTACTACTGATGCTATCGCTACAACTGCTACTACTACTGATGCTACTACTACTACTACTGCTACTATTACTACTACTGCTCCAACTACTACTACTGCTGCTGCTGCTACTACTCCTACTAATACTACTGCTGCCACCACTATTACTATTAATACTGCTACTACTTCTACTACTATTACTTCTAGTACAACTACTATTACAATAACTACTAATGTTATGACTAATAATTTTGCTACTACTATTGCTACTACTTCAACTACTACAACTACTGCTATTGCTGCTATAACTACTATGGCTGCTACAATAACAACAACAACTACTACTGCTACTAACACTACTACTATTGTTGCTACTACTACTATTGCTACTACTACTGCTGCTGCTACTACTACTATTACTACTACTACAGCCACCACCACTACTACTGCTGCTGCTACTACTACTTTAACTATGACTACTACTATAACCGCTACTACTACTAGGAATATTGCTACTGCTACTACTGCTATGACAACTACAACAACTACTACTGCTACTGTTGCTGCTGCTACTACTTCTGCAATACTAATACTACTACCACTACCGCTACTACTACTACTACTACTGCTACTACTAATACAACAATTATTACTACACTACTAAAACTTCTACTACTGCTACTAATACTGCTACTGCTACTGCTGCTGCTAATACTTCTACTATAGTAATGACTACTACTGTTGCTGCTACTGCTACACTATTGCTACTACCAATACTACTACTACTGCTTCTGCTACTCCTGCTGCTACAGCTACTAATGTTGTCGCTACATCTACTACTACTACTACTGCTGCTGCTACTGCTACTAATGTTGTCGCTACATCTACTGCTACTACTACTACTTTCCCAACGACTTCTGCTACTGCTACGCTACTTTTACTACAACTACTACTACGACTACTACTACAACTGCTACTACTCTTGCTGCCGTAGCGGCTACTGCTACTACAATTATTACTTCTCCTACTTATACGACTACTGCTACTATGCAACTACCATAACTACTGCTACTACTACAACTAATATTACTACTACAACTGCTACTACTACTACTACTACTACTACTACTACTAATACTAGTACTATTGCTCCAACTACTTCTTCTATAGCTACTACTACAACTACTGCTTCTACTACTGCTACTATTACTATTACAACTATTTCTTCTACTCCTACTACTACTATTACTACTACTCTTTCTACAACTACAACTACTATTATTTTCGCTAATGATAATCCTACTACTACTGCTACTACTCCTACAACTACTACGACTACTGCAACTACAATTGATACTCCTACTACTACTCCTCCTTCTATGACTACTCCTACTAAAACCACTACAACTAATGCAGCGGCTACTACTATTGCTATTACTGCTTCTGCTACTACTACTACTATAATTACTACTACTGCTACTACTACTACTACTACGGTTGCTACAACTACTACTACGACTACTACTACTACTACTACTTCTACTACTACTACGACTACTACTAGTACTAATACTACTACTTCTGCTACTACTGCTACTACTACTACTACTACTACTACTACGACTACTACTAGTACTAATACTACTACTTCTGCTACTACTGCTACTACTACTACTACTACTTCTACTACTTCTACTACTAATGCTGCTACAACAACAACTACTACTACTTCTACTTCTGCTACTACAGCTACCACTTCTATTATTGTTACTACTATTACTGCTGCTACTATTACTACTACTGCTACTACAACTACTATAGCTACAATTGTCCATGCTGCTATAGGTACTATTGCTACTATAACTTCTACTCCCACTACTACTACGTCTACTGCCCAAACTACTACTTCTACTACTACAATTTCTACTATGCTACTTTTACTACTACTACTACTATGACTAATAGTACAACTGCTACTACTCCTACTGGCGCTGCGGCTACTTCTGCTACGACTACTACTTCTCCTACTTCTATGACAACTGCTACTACTGGAACTACCATAACTAATGCTACTGCTACAACTAATCTTACTACTACAACTGCTACTATTACCGCTACTACTATTACTAATACTACTACTGCTGCTCCTACTACTTCTACTTGAGCTACGACTACAACTACTGCTACTGCTACTAATACAACTACCTATGCTCTACTACTATTATTATTGCAACTATTTCTTCTACTCCTACTACTACTATTACTACTACTTCTGCTACAACTACAACTACTATTATTTTCACTAATGATAATCCTACTGCTACTGCTACTACTCCTATAATAACTACTACTACTGCAACTACAACTGATACTCCTAGTACTCCTCCTCCTCCTCCTTCTACTACTACTACTACTAATACCACTACTACTAATGCAGCGGCTACTACTGTTGCTATTACTACTTTTGCTACTATGACCGCAATAATTACTACTACTACTACTTCTACTACTACTACGGCCACTATGACTACTACTACACTTGCTACTACTAATACTTCTTCTAGTACAACTACCGCTACTACTACTACTAATACAACTAGTTTTGCTACTGCTGCTCTACTACTACTGCTGCTGCGGCTATCACTAATACTAATACTACTACTACTACGACTACTATTTCTACTACTACAATAACAATAGCTACTAATTCTACTATAACTACTACCACTACTACAACTACGGTTACTACTACTACTACTACAAGTTTTGCTATTGCTACTGCTGCTTCTACTACTACTACTATGACTAACGCTACTTTGGCAATTACTGCTGCTACTACTACTATAACTACTACTACTACAACGGCAGCCATGACTACTATACTACTACTTCTGCTACTACTACTACTACTTCTACTATAGCCACTGCTATTATTGCTACTGCTCCTTATTCTACTAAAACTACTATTACAACTACTACAGCTACTACTGCTGCTATTATCGCTACTACTACTGCTAATTCTACTATTGCTACTGCTGATACTGTTACTAGTACTACAACTGCTGCTATTGCTACTACTACTACTACCACCTCGACTACTAAAACTACTACTATTACGTCTACTATTGCAACTATAGCTACTACTACTATTATCGATGCTGCTACTACTACAGCTACTACAAGTACTATAGCTACAACTGTCCACACTGCTATAGCTACTATTGCTCCAACAACTTCTACTCCTACTACTACTTCTGCTACCCCTACCACTGTTGCCACTACTATTACTACTACTATGTCTACTGCTACAACTGCTACTACTCCTGTTTTTGCTACAGTTGCTGCCGCTGTGGCTACTGCTACTACTACTCCTTCTCGTACTTCTACGACTAGTGCTACTACTATAACTACTATTACTTCTGCTACTACTACAACTAATAATACTACTACAATGGCCACTGCTATAGCAACTACTACTGCAACTAGTGTTATGGCTACTACTACAACAACAACTACTACTACTACTACTCCTCCTCCTGCTACTACTGCTACTACTACTACTGCTGCTCTACTATAATTACTATTGCTACAATTTCTTCTACTCCTCCTGCTACTATTACTACTTCTATAGCTACAACCACAACTACTATTTTTTTTACTAATGATGCTCCCACTGCTACTGCTACTACTTCAACTACTGCTACAAATACTGCAACTACAACTACTACTCCTACTCCTTCTACTACTGCTACTACAAATACCACTACTACCAAAACTGAGTCTACTACTATTGCTATTACTACTACTGCTACTACTACGGCTATAATTACTACTACTGCCACTACTTCTACTACTACTATGGCTGCTACGACTACTACTATGACTACTACTACTATTACTACTACTGCTGCTACTGCTGCTACAATTACTACTACTACTACTACTACTACTACTGCTGCTGCTGCTACTAATACTACTACTACTTCAACTCCGACTACTATTTTTGCTACAATAACTACTACTACTACTTCTTCTACTATAATTACAACCATGGCTACTGCTATACCTACAACTACTACTACTATTACTACAAGTTCTGCTATTTCTATTTCTGCTACTACTGCTATTGGTATAACTACTTCTGCTTCTACAACAACTACTACTACAAATACTACTACAAATACTACTACAACTACTATAACTGCTACTACTACTGCTGCTACCATGACTACTACTACTACTACTTTTGCTACTATTGCTACCGCTACTACTACTAAAACTGCTACTACAACTACTATGACTATTACTACTACTACTATCACCATTGCTGCTACTTCTGCTACTATTACTATGACTATTACAATAATAATAATAGCAACTACTGCTACTACTGCTACTTTTATTACTACTACTGCTGCTACTACTACTACTATTACTACTATTGCTACTACTACTATTACTACTATTGCTACCACTACTACCACCATAATGGTTGGTGCTACTACTGCTACTCCTACTGCTACATCTCCTACTACTATGAATATTGCTACTACTACTACTCCTAATGCTATGACTACTGCTGCTACTACTACTATTACTACTACAACAACTACTACTACTTCTGGTATTGCTACTACAACTAATATTTTACTACTAATACTACTACTGGTGGTGGTAGTAGTAGTAGTAGTAGTAATACTAGTAGTAGTAGTAGTAGTACTAAAAGTAGCAGTTGTAGTAGTAGCAACAATGTAGTAGCAGCAGTAGTAGTAATAAGTAGCAAAAGTAGTTTCAATAGTAGTAGGAGTGGTATTAGCAGTAGGTGTAGTAGTAGCAACAATAGTAGTTGTAGTAATTGTAGTAGTGGCAATAGTTATTATAGTATTAGTAGCAATAGTAGTGGCAGTAGTAATAGGTGCACTAGTTGTAGTAGTAGTAGTAGTAGTTGTAGGAGTAATAGCAGCAGTAGTAGTAGTTGTTGTAGTAGTTACAGTAGTAGTAGTAGTAGTAGTAGTAATAGCAGTAGTATTACTAGCAGTTGTGATAGTAGTAGTAGTGGAAGGAGTAATAATAGTTGTAGTAGTAGTAGTAGTATGAGTGCTAGGAGGAGGAGGAGGAGTAGTAGTAGTCGGAGATGTAGTAGGAGTCATAGTAGTAGCAGCAACAACATCAATAGCAAGAGTAATAGTAGTAGGAATAGTAGTAGCAGCTGCAGAGTAGTGGTAGTAGTAGTAGCAGCAACAACAGGAGTAGTACCAGTAATAGTACTAATAATAGTAGTTGTTGTAATACTAGTAGTAGTAATAGTAGCAATACTAGTAGTAGTTTGAGAAGTAGTAGTGGTAGTAATACTCATAGCAACAGCAATAGTAGCATCTGCAGTGACAACAGCAGCAGCTACAATAGCAACGATAGTGGAAACAACAGCACCAACAATAGTGGTAGTAGTAGTGGTAGTAGAAGTAGTAGTAGTTGCAATAGCAGTAGTAGTAGTATTAGTTATAATACTAGCAGCAGTTGTAGTATTAGTAGCAGTAGTAGAAGCAACAAAAGAAGCAGTAGTAGAAGTAGTAGTAGTTGTAGTTGTTGTAGGAATAGTGGTAGAAGCAGTATTAGTAGCAGTAGTAGCTGCTGTAGTTAATGTAGTAGTAGTAGTAGTAGAAGTAGCATTAGCTGTGGTACTAGTATTCATGGTAGCAGAAATAGCAATAGCGGTATTAGCAATAGTAGAAATAGTAGTACTATTAATAGTAACAGTAGCAGCAGCAGTAGTGGCAGTAGTAGTAGTAGCAGTAGCCGTAGTAGCAACAGTTGCATCACTAGTAGTAGGAGTAATATTAGAAGTATGAGTAGCAGTGGTAGTAGCAATAATAGTAGTAATAGTAGTAGCGAAAGTAATAGTGGCAATAGTAGTAATTATAGTGGTAGTCATAGCAGTACTACTTGCTATAATAGTAGTAGCAAAGAAGTAGTAGTAGTACTAGCAATAGTTGTAGTAGCTGTTGTAGTTGTAGTAGTAGAAGTAGAAGAAGTAGTAGTAGTTATTGTAGCTACTGTAGTAAAAGTAGTAGTAGTAGGAGGAGGATGAGTAGTAGTAGTAGTTGTTGTAATAGTAGGAGTAGCAGTAGTAATAATTATAGTAGTAGGAGTAGTTGAAGTAGTAGTTGTAGAAGTAGTAGCAACATGAGTCGTTAGCTATAGTAGCAGAATTAATAGTAGCAGAAGTAATAGTAGTAGCAGTAGTAGCAGCAGTAGCAGTAGTAGTACTAGTAGTAGTTGAAGTAGTTGTAATAATAGTAGTAGTAGTAGTACAAGTAGTATTAGATGTTGTAGTAGAAGTAGTAGTAGCAGTAGCAATACTAGTATTAATCGAAGCAGTTGTTGTAGTAGTAGTAGTAGTAATGGTAGTAGTGGTCATTATTGTAGTAGTAGTAAGAGTATAGTAGCAGTAATAGCTATAGTAATAGTAGTAGGAGGAGTAGTAGTAGTAGTAGTAGCAATAGTAGTAGTAGTTGTTGTTGTTGTTGTTGTTGTTGTTGTTGTAGTAGTAGTAGTTGTAGTAGTAGAAGTAGTAGTAGTAGTAGTAGTTGTTGTTGTAGTAGTACCCGAAGTATTAGTAGTAGCATTTGTGGAAGTAGTAGTAGTAGTGGTGGTGGTGGTTGAAGTAGTAGTAGTAGTACCCAAAGTCGCAGTAGTGGTATTAGATGTGCTAGTGGTTGCAGTTGTAGTAGTACTCGAAGTAGTAGTAGTAGTAGTAGTAGTTATAGAAGTAGTAGTAGCAATAGTGGCAGTAGTACCCAAAGTATTAGTAGTAGCAGTTGTAGATGTAGTAGTGGTCGTAGTAACTATAGTAGTAGTTGTTGTTGTAGTAATAATAGTAGTAGTAGTAGTAGCAGTAGAAGTAGCGGTAGTTTTAATGGCTATAGCAGAGGTAGCAGTAGCAGCAATTGTAATCGTAGTATAAGTATTTGTAGCTGTAGCAATAGTTATTATTGCAGTAGTAGCAAAGGTAGACGTAGTCGTATTCATAGCAATGGTAATAGTAGTAATAGTAGTAGTAGTAGTAGTAGTAGTAGTAGTAGTAGATGTAGGAGTAGTTGTAGTGGTAGTAGAAGTAGTAGTCACAGTAACAGTAGTCGTAGTGGCAGTAGTGGTAGGAAAAGTAGTATTATTAGTAGTTGTCAAAGTAGTAGTAGTCGCAGTAGCAATGGCAGTAGTCGTAGTGCTTACGGTAGCAGCAGCAATAACAACAACAGTAGTCATTGTAGTTGAAGTTGTAGCAGAAGTTGCTCTTGTAGTAATTATAGTTGTAGTAGTAGTAATATTAGCAGTAGCAATAGTTGTAGTAGTAGCAGTAGTAGCAATAGCAGAAGTAGGAGGTTAAGTAGTAGTAGTAGTAGTAGTATTATTATTTCTAGGAGAAGTAGTAGTAGTAGTAGTAGTTATTGTTGTTGCTATTATTATTATTGTAGTTGAAATAGTAGTACTAGTTATTGCAATAGTTGTAACAGTAGAAGTAGTGGAAGTAGTAGTATTTGTAGCTGTAGTAGCAGTAGCTGTAGTAGGATTTGTCGTAGTAACAGCAGCAATAATAGTAGTAGTACTAATGGTAGTAGTTGGCATAGGAGGAGGGGGAGTAGTAGTAGTAGTAGTAGCATTATGAGTGGTAGCAGGTGTAGTAGTCACAGTAGGTGTAGCAGAGGTAGTAGTAGTAGTAGTAGCAGTAATAATAGTAGTAGTAATATTAGTAGCAGTTGTAGCAGTAGTAGCAGTAGTAGTAGTGGTAGCTATATCAGCAGTAGCAGAAGTTGATGTAGGAGCCATAG
>RXID01022512.1:14165-128256 GCA_005019695.1 Trichopus zeylanicus subsp. travancoricus
TCCTTCTCCTTCTTCTTCTACTTCCTCTGTTCCTTCTCCTTCTTGTTATGCTTCTACTTCTCCTTCTCCTTCTTCTTCTTCTTGTTATTCTTCCCCTTTTCCTTCTACTTCTCCTTCCCCTTCGCCTTCTTCTTCTCCTTCTGCTTCTCCGTCTCTTTCTTTTCTCCTTCTTCTTCTTCTTCTACTTCCTCTTCTCCTACTTCTTCTTCTTCTTCTTGTTATTCTTCTCCTTGTTCTTCTGCTTCTCCTTCTTCTTCTCCTTGCCCTTCTCCTTCTTCTTCTCCTTCTGCTTCTACTTCTCCTTCTCTTTCTTTTCTCCTTCTCCTTCTTCTTCTACTTCCTCCGTTCCTTCTCCTTCTTGTTAAGATTCTACTTGTACTTCTCCTTCTTCTTCTCCATCTCCTTCTGCTTCTCCTTCTTCTTCTCCTACTTCTTCTTCTTCTTCTTTTTATTCTTCTCCTTGTTCTTCTGCTTCTCCTTTTTCTTCTCCTTCCCCTTCTCTTTCTTCTTCTCCTTCTGCTTCTGCTTCTCCTTCTCTTTCTTTTCTCCTTCTCCTTCTTCTTCTACTTCCTCTGTTCCTTCTCCTTCTCCTTCTCTTCTCTTTCTTCTTCTCCATCTCCTTCTGCTTCTCCTTCTTCTTCTCCTTCTTCTTCTTCTTCTTCTTCTCCTCCTGCTTCTTCTTCTTCTTGTTATTTTTCTCCTTGTTCTTCCCCTTCTCCTTCTTCTTCTCCTTTCCCTTCTCCTTCTTCTTCTCCTTCTGCTTCTGCTTCTCCTTCTCTTTCTTTTCTCCTTCTCCTTCTTCTTCTACTTCCTCTGTTCCTTCTCCTTCTTGTTATGCTTCTACTTGTTCTTCTCCATCTGCTTCTGCTTCTCCTTCTTCTTCTCCTATTTCTTCTTCTTCTTCTTGTTATTCTTCTTCTTCTCCTTCCCCTTCTCCTTCTTCTTCTCATTCTGCTTCTGCTTCTCCTTCTCTTTCTTTTCTCATTCTCCTTCTTCTTCTACTTCCTCTGTTCCTTCTCCTTCTTGTTATTCTCGCCGTCCTAATAGATGAAGCAGCACAAGATGAAGAAAGCGATGACGAAAGCTATTTCCATCGCCTTCTGAACCAAGACTTTCTAGAAGGAGACCTGGACTACCCGTCCCCAGCGACAAAATGGGACGTATACCCCGATGACGAGGAAGTGTACGACAACCCCTTCCAGCAGGAGGAAGGTAACACATGCACTATTCCCATAACTAATATAATAGCTGCAGGATGTGAAGCTGAGCCAGACATGGAGTACCCTGCGCTGAAAAAATTAACTGAGCAATTGTACGCAAGTACAATAACCTCAGCGGCATCTCCACACCGTCCATACATGCCTCCAGAAGATACTGCAATGGGTCCCCCGGGCTACCCGCCAGCTACAAACGCAGTCCCGTTAATGTCCCGGATGACACCCATATTTGAGCAGCGGAGTCAAGGAAGGTTCCAGAGAGGCTTCAACATGAAATGTGGACCCTGCCTTCTGCTCAGCAAAATAGCGGAGCTATGTTCGTGATTCCCGAGCAGCTCGGCCTCTTTGATGAGACATTTTCCAGGTGGGAAGCAATTACAAGAAATCACATTGCAGGCATAGGATTCACGGACACAAGGGACGGATTCACGGACACAAGGGACAAGATTGAATACATCGAGAACCTGCTAGGCGAGGCTGAACGACTCGTCTGGGTGCAATGGCGCATGCAATACGGAAATGAGTACCAAGCCACCATTGCTGCAGGAGAAGGAAGAGCTGGCACTCAAAATATCCTCTCCCAAATGAGAAGGGTATTTTCATTGGAAGATCCAACGCAAGGGTCAACCCTAGCCCAAAATGAAGCTTACCGGGATCTTGAACGTCTTTCATGTGAAAATATAAAAGACATATTGCTTTACATGAATGACTATCTCAGGCTTGCAACAAAAACAGGAAGGCTATTCATCAGCACGAAACTATCCGAAAAATTCTGGATGAAGATGCCGGGAGAACTAGGTCGAAGAATGAAGACGGTCTTTGACCAACAATACCCAGGAGCCAACATAGGCGTGATCCCGAGAATTCTCTTCGCCTACAAATTTCTCGAAGAAGAATGTAAGGATGCTGCATTCAAAAGGTCCCTCAAGGACCTTTCTTTCTGCGGTAAGATCCTGATCCCAGGTTATTACACCAAGGAGAGGAAGTACGGGGTCAGAAAGGCAAAGACATATAAAGGGAAGCCGCACGACACTCATGTGCGGATAGAAAAGAGGAAGCACTTGGTACGCAACAAACAGTGCAAGTGCTACCTCTGCGGTAATGAAGGGCATTTTGTAAGAGAATGCCCGAATGACAGAAAAAACGTGAAGAGAGTTGCCATCTTCGAGCAGCTCAACGTTCCCGAAGATTATGAACTCATCTCCGTGAAGGAAGGGGAGGAACAAAGTGATGCCATCTTCAGCATCTCTGAAGGAGAGGACACTCAAAGCCTTCACTACTCTCTCAGCCCCCTTATACATGAGAAAGTCATCTATGCCCTCGGTGAGATAGGAGAATGGGATACCTTAGGGGAACCCAGCAGCAGGTTTGACTACTATGTACGCTATTCCCTGCCTCCATCTTTTTACTACGACTTCCCCGTAGTAGCAAGCGGATGGGGCGATGATGAGGAGGAACCTGCTGAGTCCACCAGTTCCCCAGTACAGCCCCAGCAAGGAGAAGCTTCTTCTGCCTTGAACGAAGTCGAACATTGCCCTCTGCCACAAGAGGAGGAGAGGTGTTCGTATTGCCAACACCAGACCATGGAAAGGGCAAGGGCACACTGCCCCAATTGCAGAGTTACAGCCTGCAACCTGTGCGGGCCACACTATGATAGGATGGAGGAACCAACTACATCAGCCCCACCAGCACCATGTCCTTCCCAGAAACTGCTGCAAGAGCAGCAACACTACATAACATGGTGTGAAGAGGAGATCGAGCGGTTACAAAGGAAGGTGGCATATTACAAGCAACAGACTCGGGAGCTAAACAAGAGCCGACAAAAAGACCTTGAAAATACTTCACCACCATCCGAGAACAACTACATCTCCTCGGTTGCTTCGGTCGACCACTTTTCTGCAAAGGAGACCTTCTTAGCAACTGACTTTCCCGAACCCTGCCAGCACCAACCCCGGCAACGACGACCACGCTGACAGCATCACCGCTCTCGCCGCCACTGCGTAGCACTACCACCTATATTAGAGCCCGAACAGAGTGTAGTGCAACCTGGGACAGCTAAGTCTAACCGCTACTGTCCCAACATGACTGGATCAGATGCTCCAGACGAACCTGCAACAGTTGACCGATGACTACTCTTCCCAGCAGATGACACCAAAGCTACACCAGCAAATGCTATCCCCACAGACCCGGCTCCACGAAAAGTGATGCCAGCAAAACAGTGGAGGCAACGTCTCCAGGCGACCCAGCCCAACAGCCCAGCAAGTCCAAAAGGAAAAGGCCCTAGCACCAGTAACAAGTAGCCGCCACAACTAGCAAGCAGAGCGTGGTGGGAAGGTGTACAAAGAATAAAACACTGTAGCTACTGTAGTCGTACAGACAGCTGGCCCTAGCACCAGTAACAAGTAGCCGCCACAACTAGCAAGCAGAGCGTGGTGGGAAGGTGTACAAAGAATAAAACACTGTAGCTACTGTAGTCGTACAGACAGCTGTCACTGAAACTACTGTAGTCGTACAGACAGCTATTACTGTCGTATTTTGTACTCTAGTATAGGGTTACTGTGCATAGGACGGTGACCACTGTACGTAGGGGCGGTGTTCACTGTAGAACACTGTGCATAGGGCGGTGCGCACTATAGCAGAACACTGTATACTGTAGCAGGTACACTGTACACTGTAGCAGGTACACTGTACACTGTAGCAAGCACACTGTAGACTGTAGCGCACTGTAGCAGAATGACGTAAGCGCTTACGTCATGAGCTCAGTCCGCCCTCTATATAAAGGGGGCGGCAGTCCCATTGTAAGTCATGTCCAATGAGTTTGTAGAATGTCCAAATAAGCATTGTAAGAGTTCTTGTGAGGTCCAGAGCAATAAGAATCTGAGAGTTTTCCATATCTCTTTCTTATTTCTTGTTGTTCTCCACTTGAAATCTCCACGAGAGCGTAGAGCTTCCGCGAGGTAATCGCCGGGAGTCCCATATAACCGGCGGTTGCACACAACATACAACCATCCAAGATAGGATTTCTGTACAACCTATTTGGACAGTTAATGAGGCTATGAGGAGTGCAACTCATGTGGAGTCCCAATTGGAGCGACCTGTCATTAGAAATCAGGTGGGCAGAACCATTGGTGAGAATTCAAAAGGAGCACAATCTATTCCCAATAGAGAGGTGCAGCTACACAACCTCCTCGACCTCCCACACAAGTGAGTCTTGAAGCTAGACCTACAAGGCCATCAGGAAATGCCACATCAGCAAAGAACCCAATTCAAATCCTGATCTAAAGTGCTATCGCTGTGAAAAATTTGGACATCGTTCTAATGTTTGTCCAGCACGACAACTTGTGAACTTGGCTATTGAAGATAATTTTATTTCTGACAATTTACATGACTCAAAAGATGATGACCTAGCTTGTGATCAAGAAAACTATGAAGATGGAATATTCGAGGAGCCTGATGGTGAAAGGTCATATTTAGTAGTTCAGAATCTGATGTACATCCCAAAGCCAGAGGAAAACCTACAACGTCACAATATCTTCCGCACTCGATGCACAGTAAATGCAAAGATCTATGACATGATTATTGATGGGGGAAGCACTGAAAACATCATCTCCAAGACTATGGTTGATAAGCTTCAATTGAAAACGGAATCACATCCCTCTCCCTACAAGATCGGTTGGATTAAAAAGGTTGGTGAAACGAAGGTAATTGAACGGTGTCAAATTTGTTTTTCCATTGAAAAATTCTACAAGGATGAGATAACCTGTGATGTTGTGGAGATGGATGCATGTCATATTCTTCTTGGCAGACCTTGGCAATTTGATAGAGATTCTACACATCATGGGCGAGACAATTGCTACATCTTCTTCAAAGATGGAAAGAAAATTATCCTTACCCCCATTGGCGAAGAGCGTCGACCCAAAAGTTTACAAGAGGAGGGTCACTCCTTCCTGATTGTGCAAAATTTTATAAACGAGCCTAAAGAGACATCCCAAATATTTGTTGTGATTGAGAAAGGAATGGAGACAATGCCCACTGAAGCTCCAAAAGGCTTGCAACCCTTCCTAAATGAATTCAAAGAAATCATGCCCGATGATCTTCCTGATGAACTACCCCCAATGAGATATATTCAGCACTACATTGACCTTGTTCCTGGAGCGAGTTTACCAAATCTGCCCCACTACAGAATGAGTCCAAAAGAGTCACAAATTTTACAAGACAAGGTTGAAGAGTTGATCAGAAAAGGAATGGTCAGAGTCAGCATGAGCCCATGTGCAGTTCCAGCCTTATTGACACCTAAGAAAGATGAAAGTTGGCGGATGTGTGTAGATAGTCGAGCTATCAACCGAATCACGGTAAAGTATAGATTCCCAATTCCTCGCTTAGAGGATATGTTGGACATGTTGGAAGGGTCAAAGGTGTTCTCCAAGATAGATTTGAGGAGTGGATACCATCAAATCAGAATTAGACCCGGTGATGAATGGAAAACTGCTTTCAAAACAAAAGAAGGGCTTTATGAGTGGCTTGTTATGCCTTTTGGACTCTCAAATGCACCAAGTACCTTCATGCGATTGATGAATCAGGTACTCAAACCTTTCATTGGTCATTTTATTGTTGTTTACTTTGATGATATTCTGGTGTACAGTCATAATGAAGAAGAACATAAAAGGCATCTAAAAGAAGTACTTACTGTGCTGAAGAAGGAGAAGTTGTACATCAACTCAAAGAAATGCCATTTTATGATTGACCACTTGGTGTTCTTGGGTTTCGTTGTAAGTGCTGAAGGCATTCATGTTGATGAAGAAAAGGTAAAAGCTATTAAGGAATGGCCTATACCCAGAAGTGTATCAGAAGTTAGAAGCTTCCATGGTCTGGCGATATTCTATCGGAGGTTTGTCAAAAATTTTAGTTCCATTATGGCACCAATAACTGAATGTTTGAAGCAACGCAAGTTCTCCTGGACTCAAGAAGCCAATAGATGCTTCGAGTTGATTAAGAAGAAGTTATCTACTGCACCTATTTTGGCATTGCCTAGATTCGAGAAGTTATTTGAGGTAGATTGTGATGCTTCGTACATAGGCATTGGGCCGTTCTATCCCAGGAAGGAAGACCAGTAGCTTTCTATAGTGAAAAGTTGAGTGAAGCTCGAAAGAAGTGGTCAACATATGAGCTGGAATTTTATGCTGTTGTACAAGCAGTTCGTCATTGGAAGCACTATCTAAATGTCCCAACGAGAGTTCATTCGATATACGGACCAACCCATTTTGAAATTCATTGACAGCCAGAAGGACTTGAATCGCATGCATGGTCGATGGTCCGTCATTCTTACAGCAATACAAACCTATGGTGTTGAAACACAAATCGGGACAAAAAAATAAGGTGGCAGATGTTGTTTGAGCCGTAGGGCAGCCTTGATGGTAACTATAAGAGCAACGAAGTTGAAGGGTTTGATTATTGGAAAGGAATTGTTTTGGCTGAAGATGAAGATTTTTAAAAAGGGTAATAGAAAGTGGCCAAGCAGGACAAAGAACTGATTTATATCTCCATGAAGGCTTTCTCTTTAAGGGCTCTCGTCTTTGCATTCCAAGGTGCTCCTTGAGAGAAAAGGTGGTGAAAGAGTTGCATAGCAGTGGCTTAGTAGGACATCTTGGGCGTGACAAGAGCATTGCACTAGTTGAAGAGCGCTACTACTGGCCACAACTTAAAAGGGATGTTGGTCGCTTTGTACAAAGATGCTATGTATGCCAAACAGCCAAAGGAAGCTGGCCTTTATACCCCCATTGTCTGTGCCAAATGCCCCATGGGAGGATCTATCAATGAATTTTGTTTTGGGCCTCCCCAAGACTCAACGAGACTTAGATTCAGTATTTGTTGTTGTCGACAGATTTTCCAAGATGGCACACTTCATTCCATGTAAGAAAATAGCAGATGCAACAAGGGTGGCTAATCTATTCTTTCAAGAGATTGTAAGCTACATGGAGTGCCAAAGACTATCACTTCTGATCGTAACACAAAATTTCTAAGTCACTTTTGGAAGACATTGTGGAAGCGATTTGATACGTCTCTACAATTTAGTAGTGCTTATCATCCACAAACAGATGGACAAACTGAAGTGGTGAATCGAACACTTGTAAACATCATTCGGTGTCTTGCAAGAGACAAACCAAAGCAGTGGGACTATGCCCTCGCACAAGCTGAATTTGCTTTCAATAACATGAAGAACAGGTCCACGGGAAAATCGCCATTTGAAATTGTCAATGGAAGAACACCAAAACACCCGCTGGATTTGGTGGTGTTGCCCAAATTACCAGGAACAAGCATAGCTGCAGACAATATGGCGGAGAGAATTATTGAAGTGCATACGAGGTAAAGAAGAAATTAGAAGAATCCAATGCCAAATACAAAATTAAAGTGGGACATTCATAAGCGTTCAAAAGAGTTTCAAGAAGGAGATCTGGTGATGGTGCACTTGAGGAAGGAACGGTTTCCAGCTGGAACTTACAACAAACTGAAACAGAAGAAAATTGGGCCACTGAAGATACTAAGAAAGATAAACAATAATGCCTATGTCATCGACCTCCCGAGGATTTGGGGATCTCAAACACTTTTAATATTCAAGATTTGTTTGACTACTATGCACCTGAGGACTGCACATTACGACAAATTAACTCGAGGACGAGTTCTTTATAAGAAGGGGACACTGATGTAGGACACTCAAAAGGAAGTTCAAGAATATCAAAAGAAGCTAATTCAGAAGTCAAGGGACCATGACAAATGATTTGATTCACTCTTCTATTTAAACTTAGGATTTACCTTACTTAGTACCTTTCTATTTAAAATTCTCTTCATTATGATGTCTTAGGTCTTATTCTCGGATTCCACCAACCCAAGACCAATTTTGGACTGAATCCTATTCAGTTTAGGACTTGAGAAGGACGAATCTTTATTTAAGATTTTATTTTCGTAGGTTAACTTATTTAGAACTTCTACCAACCCAATTAATGGGTTTAAACTGAGTTATATTCAGTTTAGGACTTAGGAAGCCAAAAACTTACTCAAATTGAATTTCTGGTATTTGTATAAATAGGCCTTCAGTTCTATGGACGGGAGACAACTTTTATTCTCAATAAAGTTCTACTTTAGTGAATTTTCTCTCTTCCTTATGGATTCAAGGAGTTCTTAACAGAGGCAACGGTGTTTTCCTCATCTACCACGTTTGTTGCTACGTCAGCAACTCACTTGGCTGATGAAAACTACTTGAAGTAAGTATTTGTAAGCAACTCCTGTCAAGCTATAAAACGCACTCCTGGAAATCAGGACCAGATCAAAACTAACATAGGCGTGTGAGAGTGGTTGATCCACAAAGGCAAAGATAGTAGATGTATCTTTATGGAAAGTCAGTTGCTGTGAATCTATCTTTGAAGTGTTGAGAATCTCTCTCATTTGACGAGTCCATTCTGCTTCTGGGTCCAATACTCATTTTTCTACTTATTTTTATGCAAAAATATGTTGTCTATATTGTGGTTTGATCCTAATCTCCCAATGCTAGCTGATTCTCCAATTGCAAGTCTTGTCAGTTGACCTTGTATCATTTACAAAAATGTACACGAAAGCATCTTCATTACATTGTGTCAAAAGTTCATCCAATTGGTGTGAACGTCATCTTACTTTATAGGAAACCCATTTCCTTCTGCAGACATTTTGCCATTGCACTATGATACATGCTTTCAATACCCTTATGCTAGTCACCTAATATCTACTAATCTTCTACGAGTAAAACTACAAAAGTTTGTGCTCAATATGCATTCATCAACTTTCTTTTATATACAAATTTTGGCTGCTCTAGCTTATTGTTTTTCTTTAGTCTGTAAAACATGAACTGAAAATAATGGAAGCTGTCTTATTTGGCAGATATCCATCACTCAGGGTGGCCTATATTGATGAGGTTGAGGAAACTCGTGAAGATAAGAAAATAGAAAAGGTTTATTATTCTGCATTGGTGAAGGCTGCTTTAGCAAAGCCTGATAACGCTGCTGAGTCAGCACAGAATCTCGACCAGGTTACATGTCTTCAATTATTATTGTCATAATGCAAGCACATTATTCTCTTCAAATGATTAGTAATTGGTTGTCTCCTTGACAACGAAATTTGATGGATAATATGAAGATCAATGCAAAGGCAATCTAACATAAAACTCAGCAGAGACTGAATATCAAGTAGGAGCAAAAGATTGATTTGAGAAAAGTACAACAAGAATATGGTCCTATACTCTGCGTGAATGTTACATAAAATAGTCATCTGAAGCAAATAAATTGAAATACATCTATACTTCAAGCTCTTATAGCAGATGCAATTTAAAATTTTTGGAAAGACATAATTTTGAGATATACAACATTTTTCTCATTTGTTTGACATAACTAATGGTTTTTTGCTTTCAGAAAAAAAATCAGAAGAAGGATTAAGGCTTATATTTATAGGCAATTTATTCTATGGTTGCACTTTTTTTTTTTCATTGGTCATTGTCCTTCATTAGACTCAAGGCCACAAGATCAAGTTCTTTTGCTGTTTTTTAAGCCCTTAGTTCTACATTCTGTTCTCTTATTTCTCATCTATGTTGACTAGTCAGCATTGAGTCAGGGATAGTCCATTCTGATTTGACTGAGTTGAGGATTTATCATCAGGGCAATCTCCTTGCTTTCGTTTCCATTTAATTAGGCCCATCAGTTTACTCTCATTGGAAATTTCATCATTTATATTTAAGCCCGATAATATTGCTTTTTTTTTGGGTATTTGATTTTCTATTGTAAACTTTCAGGTAATTTATCCTATAAAACTCCCAGGCCCTGCCATTTTGGGTGAAGGCAAACCAGAAAATCAGAATCACGCAATTATTTTTACCCGTGGTGAAGGTTTACAAAACGATAGATAGGAACCAGGTAGTTGGCTATCCAATTGATATTTTATTTAGTAGACTATTAGCAGTCCAAACCCATGGGCCCATATTTATAGGACAATTACATGGAGGAGGCTCTGAAAATGAGAAATTTGCTTGAAGATTTTTTACGAAGACATGATGGTGTTAGATATCCATCAATTCTTGGGGTTCGGGAGCATATCTTTACAGGGAGCTATGTGCTTCTATTTCATCTAGAACCAACAGTTCTTAATTTTTTGGGGTTGCATGCATATCCAAACTTACGTGTTCATTTAACTTTAAGTAACTCAAATGATTCACTGGTATTTCTGCAGTGTTTCATCTCTCGCATGGTTTATGTCAAATCAGGAGACTAGCTTTGTAACTATTGGACAAAGACTGCTTGCTAACCCTTTAAGGTACGCATCTTTTATGCAATAGATGAAATTTGATCAAGTAACTAGCTTCTGTACTGGCCTACTGCATATTATCTCTCACAGCATATGGGATATTTTCTGTACTCCTAAACGTGTTGGAAATTGGAGGTAATCCTTTGGCAGAAGAATGGTCATGAAAGTATAGGCTTTTACTAGTGAGCAAGATAAATACATCACAGTTTCACAGGTTAAGTATATAAAGTACTTGTTGTAGACTGATGAGTTCAAATTCTAGTTCATTGAAGATGAGAAAGTAATGGTAAAGCTAGTGTGGTGCTTGCTGTGGTAACTTCCAAGTTAGTTGCTTTCATCTTTTTTGTGTTTTAGCTAGAGCATTCTCCATTTACCTCTCTTTTTGCTTTTCCTTCCAATAAATTTATGTGTTTGGTATCATGGTTCCTGGCATAATTTCCTGGTGTAGAAGTCAGCTGAAATTGTCACACATTCTGTCCTCACAATCCCCACTTGTTTTTCAGAGAAACCATGTCACAATAAAAGAAAAGAAAACAAAATAAAAAATGTACTACCAATTTGATTGTTCGATGCACCACCATTTTCGCCGTGAATAGTACCCATGGCATGGCAGCTGTAAATTCATTGTTCACTTACCTGTAAATGGGTCCATTTTTAGTGCAATGGCTTGAAAACCAATAGACTGCAGAGCAGCACATTGAATTTGGATAATAGGTCAAGAAGGAGGTGAAATTTTTTGACATATATCCTTTTCTATGATTATTTTTTGTCTGTGCACTTGGAAGTTCAGGGCGCTTCTACAGCTTCTTCTTTAGCAGCTTCTCTGCTGCTCTGTTAGTATATGTGCTTACAGTACTTGTTTCCTGCATCTATGTTAAAATCTTTGTTTCAGGGTTCGGTTCCATTATGGTCATCCAGATGTGTTTGATAGACTATTCCACCTTACAAGAGGAGGGGTAAGTAAAGCATCCAAGATTATAAACTTAAGCAAGGACATATTTACGGGTATACTTCACTTCAAATATGCAAGTCATATTACGATTTATGCACATAAAGTATAAGTTCTGGCATTCATATACTAGGTTTCAATTCCATACTTCGTGAAGGCAGCATCACCCACCACGAATACATGCAAGTTGGTAAGGGAAGAGATGTGGGTCTCAACCAGATTTCACTATTTGAGGCAAAGATAGCGAATGGGAATGGAGAGCAGACATTAAGCCGTGATATGTACAGGCTTGGTCACCGTTTTGATTTCTTTAGAATGTTATCATGCTATTTTACAACTGTGGGGTTCTACTTCAGTACTTTGGTGTGAATTTGACACCTAAGCTTGAAATCCTTCATTTTCAGATATCCTGTTTAGTAATGTGGAAATCTATTTTTCCTTGATGGCAGATAACCGTTCTCACAGTATATGTATTTTTGTATGGGCGCCTGTATCTGGTTCTTAATGGACTTGAGGTAGGCCTAGCAACTGATAGAAAATTCATACACAACCAGGCCCTTCAGGTTGCTCTTGCCTCTCAATCTTTTGTGCAGCTTGGATTTCTGATGGCCTTGCCTATGATGATGGAAATTGGACTTGAAAGAGGATTCTTCACTGCACTGAGTGAATTCATTTTGATGCAATTACAATTGGCTTCTGTTTTCTTTACCTTCTCTCTTGGAACCAAAACCCACTATTATGGGAGGATGCTTCTTCATGGTGGTGCAGAATATAAAGGAACAGGATGTGGATTCATTGTATTCCATGACCAGTTTGCTGATAATTATAGGTTGTACTCAAGAAGCCATTTTGTCAAGGGTATTGAACTGATGATATTGCTTGTTATTTACCAAATCTTTAGTCATATAGATCATCTATGGGATACATCTTTATCACTATTTCTATGTGGTTTTTGGTGGGGACATGGCTTTTTGCACCCTTTCTCTTCAATCCTTCGGGATTCGAGTGGCAGAAGATAGTTGATGACTGGACTGATTGGAACAAGTGGATGAGCAACAAGGGCGGAAATGGTGTGTCACCAGAGAAAAGCTGGGAATCATGGTGGGATAAAGAGCAAGAGCATCTTAAATATTCTGGGAAGCGGGGGATCATTCTAGAGATTGTGTTGGCACTTCGGTTTTTTATTTACCAATACGGGCTTGTCTATCACCTGAATATAACAAGAAATATGAGAAGTCTCACGGTATGTTCATCTTCTTGCATTTTTCACTCTATGTACACACTTGTATGTCTTCAATTTTTCAGATGCTGTTTGCGTGATTACTGGTTTTTCAGGTATATGCGATTTCATGGCTCGTGATCTTTGCAGTACTGCTTGTTATGAAGGTGAGGAGCTTATCATGAATTTCAAATGAAATAGCTGGATTATGTAGCACCTGTTTACATTTCTGTGGACTTAACTTGGAAGCTAACATGTTTTTGTTGTTTCTTTGGTTCTTATATGTATTACAGACTGTATCTGTGGGAAGGCGGAGGTTCAGTGCAAATTTCCAGCTTGTTTTTCGGCTGATCAAGTTTCTTATCTTTGTGACATTTGTTTCCATTTTGATCACATTGATAGCCCTCCCTCACATGACAGTTCAAGACATCATCGTGTGCTTCCTGGCTTTCATGCCAACAGGATGGGGATTGATTTTGGTTAGTGAAATAGTTTTAACAGTGTGGCACTAAATAAATATTTTGTTTGTTCTTCCTTGATCTGATCATTGACGTGCTTTCATTCACAGATTGCACAAGCTTGTAAACCTGTTTTTCACCAAGTTGGTTTGTGGGGATCCATCCGAGGATGGGCCTGCTTCTGTTCACACCGATTGCCTTCTTAGCTTGGTTCCGTTTTGTTTCTGACTTCCAAACACGGATGCTTTTTAATCAAGCCTTCAGCAGGGGCCTGCAGATTTCCCGTATTCTTGGTGGGCAGAAGGACCATTCCTCACGTAACAACAAAGATTGATTGAACCAGCCCTTGTCCTATATCCATTAGTCAATGTAAGTATTTAGGCAGGTCCAGCGCTTGTCTATTTTCTGGACTTTTGTGTCAAGAATGATAGTCGAGCCTTAAGAAAATGTGGTTAATTTTCTTCCACTGAAACACCTAGTTGTACATATTTTCCTACTTATAGTTACTGATGATACTGGAGCCTTAATGGAGGGTATTTGGTTCATCTTCTCCTGTATTGTACATATTCTTGTACTTCCAGTGCTTGTTTGTCTTTCCTGGACGTGGCTATTTTTTGCACTATACAATCAAGCTCACAAAAACTCAAAAACTTGTGGATTGGATATATACTTTGTTATCCTTAACAAACAGAATATATGTGTATATATATATATATATATGAATGCATAAATAAGGAATTTGGGCCGGATTATGTAAACAAATAATATTTTAAGCTTTTTATATTCAATTGCTCATTCTTAGCAGCTCTACAAGGACGGTTTTGTAAGTGATGTGCAGCAATATGTCAGGCTAAGTTTAAATCTGAAAAAGCGAAGCAATTGTTTCTAAGAAGATTCAGGAGCTTTCATTCTCTTCTTTTTTGGAGGGTGATTCTTGTCATAAGACTCAAAGCCTCTCGGGTCACGGACTAAGCCCCCTTTGCTCACCCACACACACACTTTAAAGAGAAAACAAAGCACCAAAAAAGCGTCACGCAAAGCCTAGTTAAGATAAGAAAGGGATGATAAATAGCAACTGGCTTCCATCCGAGTTGGAAATCACAAAGCAGTATTTTGTTTAGAAAAAAAAAAAGAAAAGCTCATCGAAATTGTCCCTCCATCTCTCCCCAATTTGGGTAAGCTATGAATCACTCATGGTCCCCGTCTCTGATAATAAATTCGTCTTGTCCAATTCATGTTTAATTTAACTTGCAAGTACAGCATCTTAATTCGTGGTTGTGTTAGCATGACACCCTTCGCAATTCACATCACATGCATGGAATGGCAGAATAATTAATTTAGCACGATGATTAACGCCATTAATTTCTTTCATAGTGTTCCCAGCCATTGGCTTACTGTATTGGTTATGCGCTCACTAACGAAAACGTTCTGTCTTCAATTTGCATTAAGGCGGAAAATATTTGGAAGAAAGAAATGTGATTCGAGGGCGTTTGCGCAGGAGATTCGAATGCTTGAATCGATTTGTACAACAACCGGACGTATGATTTTCAATTTTGGCTTGCTTTTCAAATTTTGTTTCGTTGTGGTTTTCATGTTTTCCACACGATTAGAACCGAATCAGCCTTTTAGAACAGCAATCAGTGAAACCTTTTGACTACGACCGCTGTGTCTATATGAATAGGGTCCTAATGGCCCGGACCGCAGTGGACTGGGCCAAAACCGAGCCCCGAATGGCTGGGGCGTAAGCTGGCAGGTCGCGTCATGCTGGTCTCGGGCTTAGAGCAAGTACTCTCCCAGATCCGAACCTTGACAGGCCGGCCCGTTTAGGCCCCCAAGTGTTGATTGATGGTAACGAGTCAACGGTCCCGAGCTCACATTCACGAAATGGATGCATAACTCCCGGAGCAACCCTTTTTCACTTTCCGCGGTGGCATCTTCGTAGATTTATCCAATCCCAATGGCATTTCCCGTCCAATTACTACCGGGCGGCAACATAACCCGCTAACCCGATAACACGATCCGATCCAATACTACCAGCGAACGATGGTCACATCTAGGCTATCTCGGCTCTACTCAGCTCTCTCAAATATTGGCTCGAGCTTTTACGCTTGGCTGAGCTGGTGAGCTCAAACAAATTGAATTTGATTCGATTTTAAATTTAAATTTTAATAATTATTTTTTTAAAAAAAAAATTAATATTAAAATAATAATTTAATATGATAATATTTAAATATAAAAAATTATATTAATTACAATATCATAATTAAATAATTAAATATAAATTATATATTACATATTATAAAATATATTTTTTAAATTATATTTTTATATATTAAAAAATAAATGAGTTTTCTAATCGAATTTAACTAAATTAAATTTATTTGATAAACGAGCCGAATTTTCAAATTTCGAGTTCTCGAACTCGAGACTGTGAAGCAAATCGACACCTCTATTCATATCAGTTTTAAATAATAATAATGTTAATAAATGCGTGCAAACTATTTAATATTGTAGAAATAAACAATCTTGATGGCTCATAAATGGGTTTTCTTTTTGTTAATTCGGATCTTAAAAAGGAAACCCGACCCGTTTCCATGTCTATATATAAGCTCTTTGCTCAAACTCTCGTTCCACTCGCTCTCGCGTCAAACTTTCCCATTACGTTTCTCCACCAAACTGCTCCCAAATCCCTCACAAAAAAGGCTCCCCAAATCCTCCGCTTCTCTGCTCAAGATTTCCTTTTGGGATCGGATTCTTGTTCTCCGATCAAGATTCCCCCGCTCCCGTAAGCAGGATTTTGCGATTCTTTTTCCTGATTTATGATTTCCATTTCGGGCTTTGGTGTTGCTGAATTTTACTCTTTTTTTTGCCTTTTTCTCAGGTTTCTTTCAGTCTCCCCTGAAAGCTAGCTTCTAAAGAGTGGAAGTTTGCTTGTCATTCTGGTTCTTGGATCGTGGTTTTGGCGGCCGAAGAGCTAGGAATTGGGAGTGCTGCCTGTTTTGGGGCGGATTAGGGTTTATTTTGGGAAGGAAATGAGGGATGTGGTCGTGGCTGGCAAGGATCGCGGAGGCGTGCTGGAGGCCTGTCCGGCGGTACGCGCGTATGAGCAAGGATGAGGATGAGGACGACGCTCTGGTGTGGTCGCGGGACATTGGGAGGCACTCCGTCGGGGATTTCTCCTTCGCCGTTGCCCAGGCAAACGAGATTCTTGAGGACCACAGCCAGGTCGAGACAGGGCCCTCCGCCACGTTCATCGGGGTTTATGATGGACACGGGGGGCCGGACGCTTCGCGTTTCATCTCGGATCATCTATTCGTCCATCTCACGAGTAAGTCACCGGTTCCGTGATTGGTTTGACGGCTTCCTCTTTTGAATCGCTTGAAATGATAGTTTTGAAAATTTTCTTTTGTGGAACTCATTGTTTGTTTGTTGAACTTGTTTTTGAGCTCAATTATTTTCAATAAGGTAAGTAAAGATTCTTGATAACTGGACAATGATGGCCAGAGTAAAGATTCTCAAAAGATGACAGATTGTGCTTATTAATCATCTGGGTAATTCAAGATTCACCGGTTCATCTTGTGGAAATTTGCAGTGGAGTTATGAGGTTATAATTGTAAGTTGTAGTGGAGTTTTGGGGTTGTGGGTTCACCTGATGGAAGAAGACTACTATTGTGTGTACCTAAATGTAAGTTATAGTGGAGTTGTGGAGTTCACCTGAGCCAATAAGGCCATTCAAGTGTTCATGTTGAGCACCTCACATCACTTAAGCAATAAGGTAGGTGGCCAAGGGAGAGTTGCGAGTCTTAATCAAACAAATACCTCTTGTTTGATTGGCATAAAATTGTTTGTTTATATGGACCTGTATGTGCATTTTTGGGGGGATACGTGTTTTGTAGAATTTTTTAAGAAAGATGATGGTTCTGGAGGATAATATTGCCTACAAATCTCATCCTGTTCCTCATTCTAAAATTAGTAAGCTGTATTTTCATGATTTTCTAGCTTAATTTTGATGAATGTTATACTGGAATAGGCTAGGTCATTTGCTGAAATATCTTGTGATGGCAAGTGTCACAAACCGTAAAGTTCACAATTCTGTACAGTTTTCACCTCATTTTTTATTTTTTTAATAACCTGCCTTAAATGCATGCTTCGAGAAGTACAAGAAAACGAGTTTCCATATTTTGAACAATATGGTGGTACTATATGAGAGTTGTGATTTTGCTTTAGTTAAAAGCAAAATCTCAGATGTTTTGCTTCTGTTTTCCCTCAAATATGGCTTCATTACTCTACATGCCTGTTGTATGTTCCGTGAAAAGTAGTTTATCTTCATTCCTTTTATGCTTATTTGGTTTAGAGCTCTGGTTTTCTTTTTTGTTTTTATGTTCTGCAGGGCTTGCTCGAGAAAGGGGAACAATTTCTGAGGATGTAGTTAGAAATGCGTTTTCAGCAACTGAGGATGGGTTTCTGGCACATGTACGTAGAACACGTCAAGTAAAACCACTTATTGCTGCAATTGGATCATGTTGTTTGGTGGGCGTTATCTGGAGAGGCACATTATATGTTGCTAACTTGGGAGATTCTCGAGCTGTAATTGGTTACTTAGGTAGGTCAAATAATATTATAGCCGAGCAACTAACTAGAGATCATAATGCGAGTATGGAAGAAGTGAGACAAGAACTTAGAGCCCTTCATCCTGATGATTCGCATATTGTGGTTCTTAAGCATGGGGTGTGGCGAATTAAAGGCATAATTCAGGTGAGGTATCTTTCAACTGCCTTTGGTGGTTTTGATTTCTTAATTTACATCTCAACATTTTTCAAGTTTAAACACATATTTATCAGTGGTATGAATGGATGTAAAGGCCTCATGTCCTGTAGTGGTCTTTGACCTTACTTACCTTGTAAAATGTGCATGCTTAAGAATTGAGTTTGAGGGCTACACTGCAGCATCCTGACAAGGAAGCATGTTTATATGAGGTTAGCGATCAGTGGATGCTTTACAGCTGAGAAGACAACAAACTGATTATGGTGAATGGTTTGACCCCCTTGTTTCTGTCTCTAAGTTGCTCAACTGGTTGCAGCTGATTAATGTTGAATGGTGGAAAGGATAATACTTCTGCTGTTCCAGGTGGAAGATACTTATAATGATATTTGAGCAGCTCTTTTTAATGTTACAAGACTTCATGAAGGGGAAGACAAAAAGAAGGGAGGTACAATTGCATTTCCAAGTCCTTGAGAGCTTTATGAGTTGTTTTTTTGTTGATTCTGGAGTGAAAGCGTGTGTAGCAGGAGTAATTCAATTGAAGGTTTGTGATGCTAGATGGTTTATGGAGTCTTTGAGCAGTGTGAGGTTGTCATTTGTTGAATTGTTGTGGCTGACATTTGCACAAATCTTATTTAAAGATGGGCAGGATGGAAATTTTTGTTGTTTGGTCAGCTCCTGGATAATGATGCAATTCATAATAAGGCATTCAGTAACTGTTTACCCTAATTGATATAAGATTATAAGGATTGGGTTCTGGAGACCATCCTTGATATGGGTATAGGAACTTGCAATCTGGGGTAATGAGCCCGTCTACAATTCGTATTATTGCTTTATAGTATCTAACTTCTGTGTTTTTAATCAGGTCTAATGATAGGATGGAGGCCAATGCTCGCACTTATGTTTTTAATCAGGTCCAATGATAGAATACCTTTTTTTGTTCTTTTTCTGTTTTTGATGTGTAGTGGTACTGTTTCTCATCTATTTCTCTTCCTGTGGTTGATCATGAATGCGCATGGCTTTCTGTATTACTTCACCATTAGCTTTCCCAATTATTTCAATGTAGATTTTCTTGGTAGACGGTTTATAATGGCATTGTATTGCATGTGCTAGGTTTCAAGATCTATTGGTGATGCTTACTTGAAGAGGCCAGAATTCACTATAGATCCATCTGTCCCTCGATTTCGGCTATCTGAACCTCTTCGCCGGCCTGTTCTGACTGCAGAACCATCAATAACCACACGAGTTCTACGACCTCAAGATAAATTCTTGATATTTGCATCAGATGGGCTTTGGGAACATATGACAAACCAAGAGGCTGTGGAAATGATCTACAATAATCCTAGAGAAGTATGTTGTCAGTCTTCTATTTTCTAGTGCTATGATGGTTCGTTTGCTTCCTTTTTTTTGATGTCATGAATTTTGAGGTTGTTTTCCTTGTATTGTAGGGAATAGCCCGGAAATTGGTTAGAACTGCTTTGCAAGAGGCAGCTCGGAAGAGGGAAATGCGATATGCAGATCTCAAGAAAGTCGACAAGGGTATACGACGTTTTTTCCATGATGACATAACAGTTGTTGTCGTCTTCATTGATCATGAGTTGCCTCTGGAGTGTAATACATCTGTGCCAGGGCTATCAGTGCGAGGGTTTGTTGACGCAATTGGGCCTTCTGATTTCTCACTGGCCGACAGTACAAACAGTGGTGTAAGCTCAGTGACCTAATCTGGGTTTTGCACAATCCTAACTTTTTTTTGTTAATTTGCCATATGGGTGTCGCATTTTCATATCTTTGCGGCCAACTTGTTTCTGATTTCGTTTTTGCCATTTGACCAAACACTGCCATTGTATGATTAGTTCGCATTTATACTCCAATCAGATATTGGTTCAGGAATAACCTATTATTGTCTGCATTCCCTTAAGACTGCAGAATGTATGATCTTACCGGTGGCGACCATGGGGGACAGGTAACATCCGTTTTATTATTTATTTATCTATTGAGTTAACATGCATTTTATGTACAAAATATTTTACCCAATCAAATTGCTTTTCTATGTTTATTTTTTGACCACCTCTCGCCAAACCTGTGATTAGATTACATGGTTGTATATTAATTTGCCTCGTTTTTTGTTTGATGACTAGAGCATAAAATTAGCCATTGTGCAGAAAGGGCAGGGAAGAAACAATATATGCCTTTAAAATTGGTCTAGGATTTCCAATTCAAGCTCCAATTTGTGAAATGCCTGTGAACCAACAGGCCTGAAATAAACCCTGAGCATGGAGCTTCTAAATCACTGAACAAATAATTCAGTTAATTAAAGAAAAGACCCTCTTTCCCTGACCCAGCCAACATCAGGCAGCCATCAAACTCCGCTTCAATTTGATTGTGGACATTGACAAAGGCCATTCTCATTTGGCTTCTTACTATGGACTTCAACATAATTGTAGCATATACATGTCAACTCTGAGAGATGGCATTTAAACGATAGCTTGAACACCATATGGAAAATCAGCTCACGGGAGAGATTGTTTAGCGGAAAAATTAACCACGAACACCTTGTAAAAAGATGTTCTACTAGCGTGCTATCCCAACAAAAAAATAGAAATCCTCAGTAAGCATGACAAATGAATTATATATAACAGTGGATTACATCAGGGAAGGTTTTTCAGTTCAAAAAACTAAAGAAATGTTACACCGCACACAACATATGAATTTACAGTAGCTGATGGCTGTTAGATGTCCTTTTTTGTTCTCCATTTATGTCGGTTGTGGTTTGTTGACCTTCAAGTGAACAAACAATATACATACAGTTGCTTCAACAGGTTATCCGGATCTTATTGCCAACATAATTGGACATGCGGACAAGAATATTAAACAAGGTTAAAAGGAGCCTCTGACATCAATTAATGAGTGATTTGGGTCTATAATAACATTTTTTCTTTATATATCAAACAATGATGGCATATATTCTGAACAATTGTTTATTACTAAACCAAAAAAACAAAATAAATGAGAAACACAAGGAGAAGAAGATGAAAGCCATGTAACTCATCTGCTCGGGCACAAAACTTACAGCAAGGAGAAGAAGATGAAAGCCACATAACTCATCTGCTCGGACACAAAACTTACAGCAACTCCATGTTGAACTTGCTTTTGACACTCGGGGGAAACTTTAATGCACCTACTAAAACGGCCCCATGGTGAAATGTCACACTATATCCATTGCTTTCTGGTGCTCTGCTGCCAGCAAACAAAAACAGTCACTCCATGTTACACCAATGCATTAAAAAATCTGCTTCGAGCAACAACAGAGATGAATGAAGTATTTGTAATCAATATAAGTCGATATCAGATAGGTCCACAAATCAATATGGTGCTACGAAATACACTAAACTAATCATAGAATTAAAGCTTCAGAAGGTTCCCCTAATACTGCCAATTGCTTGAAGTCTGCAACTTCGTAAAATCTTAACCTGATTCTCTAGCTGTCAAAGCTGTCCACCCTCTTCAAATTCTATGACAAGGTGTTTGACAGTGAGGAGCTAAGAAATTTCAACAATTAAGGAGACGGTGGATAACAGATGGGTGGATTTAAACTAAATGAAATATGCAACTTTTACATTAATATTTTTCACAAACCTGCAAATCTTTAAGACCATTAGCAACAATAGATATGCCTAGCTTCCATCTTCTGACTGCAGTGACAAAGAATCAGGAACAGCGATAATGTCAGGAAGGGAAAATAAAAAGGGTGCTGGATAAAAACTTTAACATTTCCCAATAAAAATAAGCAATATGAGCCTTAGACTCTCAGCCACTGTTTGGTTTGGGATCACGATCAGAATCAGCATTTTTCAAAATTATTTTTTTTCTTACAAAATTAATATTACTTATTTTATACCGTTATTAAATTAAATTATTATAAAAAAATTTAAATAGTTTTTCAAACTTTAAATTATTGTAATGTTAATTTTGATAAAAAAATATTAATTTATAAAAATAGTTTACTAATTTTGATTCTGATCATGATATCGAACCAAACGGTATCTAAAGGTTCATACCAAAAGTTGATAAATGATTGACAAAATTAGAGATCTAAAGATCTAACACAATGAAACAGAAAGATTATCAACTAATGGCACTAATTAGTAACAAGGGAGCAAGGATGAATTTCAAAAAATGATCTTATATTTAGTTAGCATCTTATATTTATCCCAATTCGGCTGTTTGGTATCAAATAAAAATCCGGAATTCGGTGAATTTTCAATTCCGACAATTTCCAATTCCGTATTTGAATTCGGGATCAGAAGAGGCGAATTCGCAATTTCGGATCCGAATTGAGTGGGCCCCACCACTACCCGAAACTCCAATTCACCCGTTTATATCCCAGCGAATTCGGCGGAATTCCGCTGAATTCTTCCCGTCACCGTCCCCGAGCCCGAGCGCCGTCTGCCGTCAACCCCGAGCTCGTCGTTCCCGAGCCCGAGCCGTCGTCCCCGAGCCCGAGCGTCGTCCTCGAGCGTCGTCCCCGAGCCCGAGCAGTCGTCCCCGAGCTCGAGCAGTGGTCCATCCCCGAGCCTGAGCGCGGTCTGTCCCCGAGGCCCGACGCCCGTCGTCCCCGAGCAATGCGTCTGATACTGAAGCCGATGCCACTTCCTCTGCTGCAGTTGTATTGAGTTGCGTCACAACTGACAGTCCCTACAACAGGGACTTGTTGACAGGAACGGACAAGCTTCCATTGCATGTTGAAGACGGGGAAGATGAGAAGTAGATGGCTTGGATGGGGAGAAGCCTATTCTTTCAGCCAGGCACCACCCTATTCATTCCAACTCAGCTCTGAATACAAAAAAACTATTACTCAATCTGGTGCTACTGAGTTGAGAAATGAATTACAAAATTTCAGAAATTATCAAGCCAAAGATCAATACGTAATTCTAATATTATTTATTTTTAAAACCTCAAAAATATGTCTAATTAATTTATTAATTCAATATATATATTTATTTTAAAATTAAATATAGAAAATATTAAAAATGGGGGTAATCTCACCCATTAAGAATTGGGTGATCATATCTCCAATTCTAAATCCAACCAAACACCGGAATTGAGGGAATTGGCGGAATTCGTTGATTTCAATTTACATTCCAAACAACCGAATTCACGGAATTAACTGAATTGACAATTCCTTTTCTTTACTAAAAAAATACATCCAAACACCGAAATTATCAAATTCGGCTAATTCCCTCAATTCCCCGTAATTGATCGAATTGACAATTTCCTCAATTCCAAAACTCGGAATTATCCAAACGGCCCCTAACTCATAAGCATCAGTGTATAGCTAGGATGGAGTTGAACCATCAAGATTAGAATAAAGCAATTCATTTGGCTGTCATTCAATTTGGTTGTCTCATGCCTCATTAACTATGTTTATCTATTCTTTTTATGGTTGAAGTGCTCATGAAAAATAATGAATCTGTAAGGTGCACATGCAAACACACATGCTGCTGTGTATAACTAGAGGTGCACCTATTCTGATTTTACGAATAACTGATGGTTGTTCTGGTGGATATCTCTGGTGAATAATACAAGAGGGACAGACTTCCTAGAAAATATCCTAATCGACAAACTCAAAGAAATAGGAGTTAAAAAAAACAAGAATAGCTCCACAATTTTCTATTTTTTTATATGTAGCTCCACAATAATTCAGTCCAGACTAATTGTGGATTTAAAATAAAAATATCTCAACAAAGTCAAAAAGAGACAAAACAAGAAAGGGTAGCTGAAGTGATTTCATTATATGAATATACCTGTGATGCCCACAATAGCTGTCATTCTTTGTATAGTGTAGCTGGTTCTTGCTCAATTTCTTTCTGATTCACAGATAGCTCATCTATTGCCTGCCACATAATGACATGGCATTTAGATAACATCAAAGCATTGGAGGTTACACCTCCCTGATTCCTGTCCCAACAGATAGTGCTGAAAGCAGCCTTGGCCTTGGTCCAGTCTTCTTTTGCAACACAAATGTGATTCCCTGCACTATAGTTTATCTTGGATCTTTAGTCAGAAGAATTGGAAGGCTAATTAAGGAAATATATAGGTTATCCAGGAATTAGAAAGTCAAACTTGGATTCTTGAAACAAATAGATGAATTTATAGCAAAAATACACAACAAAAAATGAAATGAATTTATAGATAGAAATGACGAAGCCACAGCTTGAGTGGGTTTTATACCACACCTTATTTCCTCTTGAAACATGTATATTCCAGTGGAAAAAAGATACAAAGTGTCCAGCCACCCCTTTGCTTCATCCCCAAGTAGTCTAAAAGGCACAGGATTTGGAACCTTGAAAGGCAAGAATCTGAAGGATAAGGCAGCTTTATCGAACCTGAAAAGAATGTGTATTCCATCTTTGATTGTTGCTTCTGCCTGAAGGGACAAAAGGGACAGCATCCGATGAATCAAAATTAGTGACAATGAAACTAGTAGCATTTTGTACCAGTCGAATCTGATATTGTCTTTTCTTTTTCCTTTGCAAAAGAGCTTTCAGTCATTTGTGGGGTTCAAACTCTTTTATGGATGTTAAAGCATTAGCCTTTTGCCATCTTTTAGAATATATTTAGAATCAAGCCAAATAAGGAAGTTCCAGACATTTGCTTACAGTTCTTACAGAAATATTTATTAAAATGTTAAATTCATCAACGAACAAGTCTAATTCCCAGGCTAAGACAAGAAATCTATTTCTGGATTTGGTTATAATTGTCTCCAATCCTTCCATTTCCATTTCTTATTGGCTTTCACATTGCATGAACTATTGCTTCAAAGTTCAAACTATATTATGATACCTATGACAAATGTGCGTGGTGTGAACAAAAGGGAAAATAGGCTCTTCTAGAATGGCACTGGCTTTCACACCGTTCCCAAGAACCTGAACCAAGCTTACTTGGGGTAATAAAAAACCAATCATTTTATACAGCCATGATTCATCCACAATTGGCCATTGGATAGTTTATTAACAGTACAGAAATCAAGCTATCTGTTGTAAATTGGGTAGGAAACCGAAATTTTAGAAGAATACATTCACTTAGTTGAGTCTTGAATAAAAAATCATTTGGAAACTCAAAATCATGCATTTGTGTATATTGGGGGAGGTTCACAAAATCATTTTGCATGAAGAGACTTAAAATAAATGTTCCCAAAAAATAAACATAAGGGTCATACCTCTACTTAAGTTCGTCGATTGCATCTGAGAATTTTACAATATTGGATACCCTTCGATCATCTGCCCTAAGGTAGACTTCTTCAAAAATTGTGAAGTGAACCCCAACAAATTTTCTCTGGAAGCATGCAGCGAAAAAGGAAGGATAGGAAGATAGAACAGCATAGGGAACAAGGCAAGGGAAGGCACTTTAATGGGTCCCAGTAGCTCATAGTCTTCCATATTTCCAATCGTCAAAGCAGCCCTGCTCCTGAACATGAAGGGGATCAAGGTTGACTAACAGGGAAGTCACCTGATAGGGAGTATTAGATGCAACCATGATGACTCTGATGAGCAAACAAGTAGATTGTGGGGTTACAAATGATAACAAAGCAAGCATAGCAAAAGAACAACTGAAAAATAGAGCAACTTCAAAGAGAAGCCACTTTAATGGGCAAGGGAAGTCACTTTAATGGGTCTCAGTAGCTCATAGTCTTCCATATTTCCGATCATCAAAGCAGCCCTGCTCCTGAACATGAAGGTGATCGAGGTTGACTAACAGGGAAGTCACCCGACAGGGAGTATTAGATGCAACCATGATGACTCTGATGAGCAAACAAGTAGATGGTGGGATTAAAAATGATAACAAAGCAAGCATTGCAAAAGAACAACTTCAAAGAGTTCTGTATAAATACATGTCATCTCAATCATCTAACGTAAAACATCCTCTATTTTGCTAAATTTATGACCAACAACCTAAAAAAACTCCCTTCTCTACAAAGAAACCCTCCCTTGGTCAATTCTTTTGAAAATAACACCGATGACAATGCAACCACCAGATGAGATCCAGTTTACCATGCTTACTGCAATGGAGGATTTCTTTATACGATGCTGCTAATCCAAGATTTTCATCACTCCTCACAAATTAAAATAATGAGTACAGGGTTTCACGTAGAATAATACTTTTTGTGTAAGAAAAAGCAGCAACATTCATTGCGTAAGAACAGAGATATGTGATTAAAAGAACTTCATCAAATTAAAAAGAACAGAGAAACCAAACGATTCAAACGTATTCAGCTGTAGCAGAAATGCCCGACGGAGTAGCAAAATTAGGGTTTCATGTGGTCGCCTTCTCCTGGAATTCGGCTCCGCCTTCCGCTCTAAATCGCAGACCCTCTTTCCGAGACCCAATCGGAGGAGTCCCTCATTGATTCGCCCCGTCTCGTCTTCCCTCGTGGAGCACCAGGGCGTTTCTTTCACCGCCCCCGACTCGTGGATGCCCTCATCGGCAACCAGGGCTGAGGCCGTGCCGCGACTCCCCAGCATCTCAACGCAACGCATTTGTCCCCTTGTTTTCCCGAGAAGGGAGAGGGCCGCAGCCACGCGAAATACTTCTGGAGACCTGCGCGGCCAAGCTGACACATCCACGTGGCGCTTCGAGTCCTTATGTATGTTGTAATTCTGTGGTCCGACCGTAAGCGCAGCAACGGTAAAATGTTCCCTGTTTCGAATCCGACATGGGATTCAGTCTACACGCTGAAATCGAGAGCATTGATATTTAATTCGATTTCGAAATTCAAAATTAAGGAAATTAAATAATTTTCTACCGCTCCTAATTGCGAAATTAAATTTTCTTTATTTTAATCAAAAAGATAACAATTTTCTTGAGGAAAAAAGGGTGGGTCCCACCTTCTTTATTAGTCTAAATTTCTCGTTAGGAATGCAGCTTTTTCCCGTTCGAAAAGTTCATTTCCGCCCCTCGCGATCTCCCGCTCGATCTCCCCACGTGACTCACCGACGAGGCCTTCTGCGCCGTTCAACTCCGGAGCGAGCTCGTTTCCGATGCCATCGCTGCCTCAGCGCCCCGCTGGTTTCACGCCGGTTCCCGAATTCCGAGCTCGTTGCTCAACCCGATCTCGCCGTTTCTCCATCTCTCCGGCCGTTCTCCCCATGTTCGACCCCGACGAGGCCTTGGCCACCGGATTTGGTCCTGTCCAAGCTCGTCTCCTGCACTACAGCCGTCACGCTGTTGCCATGACCAAGAAGCACAGCCGATCTCGCCGTGCTCGACCCCGACCTCGGAGTTCCTCCCGTTTCCAGGCGATCTCCCCGTGCTTGAGCCGAACGAGGACGCCGCCGCCATTCAAGGGGCTTTTTCCCTCAGATTCGGCATCCGGAACATATTTGAGAGCTCGATCCGGACGAGGTACCGTGGGTTGCATAACGCATTGTTCCTTATCACTTGTGCAGTCAGCATAGTTTCAGGCAACAAGATAAGCAGTTAGTTCAAAAGAAATAAGAAGAGGTGGGAGTGGTTGATGAAATCTGCATATGCAAATGATTGAATTTGTTTCATTCTGGCTGGTAGTTGTTATCCTATTGCCAGTTGTGTATGTGCGGCTGCTTTACGTTTCTTACTAAATGAGTCCTTGTTTTATTATCTCAACTCACCGTTGTTATATTTTTCTGGATATTGAATCAGAGTGCTAATCCATTATTTATTTGCTGACAAGAAAAAATTAGCTCATGATACATTACTACTGAAATAGAGGAGTGGCTCCGGGTAACTCTTCTGCGATGGTGCTATATTTTTAATTTTAGTATGCTAAGTTGCAAGCAGGTAACACTCCGAAATATTGCAGAAGAATATTTGGATGAGATGTGAAGGCTTATATTTACTTCGTACAAGAATGTATTGTATGACAGCATTTTTACCGTCACTCAGCTCCTGTTCTTCAGTTCTTTTTCGTGCATAATTTTTCAAATTTTTGTGATTTGAACATTATGACGCTTGGGATGTCCCAAGACAGTTCGGCGAATGGTTATTACTCGAAGGTTTTCGAGGGTATGAGCTACGAGTTGTACTCTATTACATTTATATTGCTTGTTTACTATTTTCTGATCCATCAAAGATGTAGTAGCGTGAAGCATAATTCCAGAATCTTTATCTTGATTTCTTGTGTTTTTAATTGGTTTTAGACTGAAAGTTTTGTTTGTACGATAGATATCCTCTTCAAGCTACTTCCATAATTTCTTAAACCTAGAAGCATCTATGTTTTGTGTGTTTCTATTTGTTGTTATTCCAAACAACTTCATGCAGAAACAGCAAGCACTTCCTTTGCCAGCCATCAATCGATTGTTGGGATCCTGCCTCAACCTTATACTTAGGCTCTGGGTATAAAATATTATGCTGTCTATATTGGATTTGATGACTACTTCAATCAATTACGGAGGTTTCTCTTATATTCTTTATATTTTGTTATATAACTTACACCCACATGTGTACATATTTGAAACCTGTCTTGATCTGTCCACATTCATAAATTCATCACTATATTATTCTTAATGATGGTAGGTTTACTATATATTTTTTTTGTTTATTAAAAATTTTTTGACAAGAGAACAACAAAACTACATTAAATAGATCTCTAGTTAATTAAAATATATTTATATGACCCTTCATATTTGGCCCATTTTGGAAATTTCTATTAATTTTTAAAACTATTTTACTAATTTTTATATTAAATTTATTATATTTTCATAATAACTAACATATAAATTTTTTTTACAAAAAATGTATTTTTTAATAGGTCAATTCTCAATTCTTACTCCAACCAAAATACCGATATTTAAGAAATTAATAGAATTGATTAATTTTATTTATCAACCAAACAACGAAATTCAAAATTAAGTGAATTGACCAAATCTTAATTTTATTTAAAAAATATTTATCCAAACATGAGAATTACCCGATTTTCTTGATTCCATAATTTCAAATTTAAAATTAATACAAACTCCCCCTAAGCTGGCGAAGGTTGCGAGCGATCCGATCCGACAGTAGAACCATTGAATTTGGACCTTCAGATCCCACTGGAATCTGATTTCTTCAAATTTAGGGGCACCAGCCTATGTTTGCCGGGAGGTTTTAAATTTTGGCAAAATGGTTCAATCTCATCTGAAATATTTCGATTTCAGCCTACTTTGGAACAATTCAACCTAGATTTTGATTTCAAATTTTGAAATTTATAATCTTTAAAGTTATACATTACCTTTGTATCACATCATTCTCTTGGTTTAATAGGAAAGAATTGGATCTTGGGCCTTCCAGACTCTGGTTCAAATCCTCTTTTTCTCCCTTTTACTCTTTCCATTCTTTTTAAGCAATTTTTTATCAAAAAAAAATTATATATTTAATATTTTTAAAAAATATATATGTCTATATAATTTTTTCGGTTTAAATTTTAGTTTCGGTTTTTTAATTATGTGATATTTATGTCAAAAAGTGGGTTTACCATAGTTGTTAAGAAATTAGTCTTGGAACACTCAACACAAGTTGGAATCTTGGTTGTAGTATTATTTTGTTTTTCATATTTTAAGCAATTTTTCAAAAAAAAAATTTATGTAATAATTTTTTTAAAAAAAAAATTGTATATTTTTAATTTTTAAATATTTTTAAATTTAAAATCAAAATTTAATCGAATAAAATTAAAAAAATAATTTGAGCAAAATCGAAACGAGTCAAAATTATCAAAACTTATCAGTATCAGTTTCAGTGCCGAAACCAATCCCAAAGTTGAGACTTACAATCTTGCCCTTACAATCTTGCCCTGGATAGAATTATAATTATCCTTCAAAGAGGATGTATTATTTAATTTAACGTCCTAAGTATTTGTCAAGTCCCCTAATTCTCAAATCTTTTTAAACAATTACCTAATTTTATAGACATACGTATTTAGAATTAATATTTACTTTTCTGAGATAAGTATTTATTGTTGTAATTAAAATAATTTTGAACTTTTAGAAATAAAATCAACTTACTGTTGGCTCAAAACAATCCATCCAAATATTTGGGAGATTCGTTACCTAACAACGTCCAAAACTTTTACTGTCTTGATCCCTAGAACTAGGATTCAAATCAATTGCATGACTAATTCCAATCTGCCACATATAAAGACTTGATTCTCATGTTTTTACACCATGAAGGATTGGGATCACACATAAGTTGATGGCCGGAGTACATTTATGGCTTGAAGTTGATGATGCCAAAGAAACTTAAACAAAATTAAGGCTTTCAATTTGAGCTGTGATTTTCATTTCAACGCATTCTAATCTGCTACTCCTTTGAAAGAGCATTTCCTGCAGGGACACTGTAATTTTGTAGAATGCTAGGAACATCATCTGCATGCTACTAATGCATTTCCAGCTTCTGTCGAGATCTCACATTACATGTCAACATCAAAATTGAGGATGAATAAGTTTGACTTGAAATTGTCCCGACAGAACATTGCCAATCCACTGGGCTTCTTCTTCATGCCCTGTTGGTTCGCCTTCCAACCCGAAGGGCAAGCTCAGTGTCTATCTTGAGTGATATATCTAGAGCTTTCACTGAATGCGTGAGTGCACCACTGCAAATCAATGCAGGACTAGTTAGTATTAATGCTCTAGAACTGTATACAGAATCAAGTTTGTGGAGCAAAATGCTTGAAATTGAACACAAATGTAATGGTCTTAACTTCAAAAATAAAGGACCAGACTGGAGTAAGCAATTCGCTGTAATTCTGAAATTGACCACCAAATTGACTCAGCAGGAAGGTAAAAACAGTATAAAGACAGAAAGAATATGAAAAACCTACAACACTGCCGAAGAAACACAGTTTGCAATCTCATTTTGGTTGCAACATAAAGTACCTAGAATTACTCATAAAGCCAAAGGAAACAGACACACACATCACAAGTAAGAATTAGTTCTTGTTATACACAATTCATATGTTCTGAAGTATAGGATAGTAACATTATTCTTAATAGTTAACATAGAGAAACAAATACAAAAACATTGAGAGAGATTGGATTCGTATTATTAATCAAATGAACTGTGATGCAAGAAGTTTATCCTCTTTTCAATGTTTGACAAGCGTTTTCATTCTACAATTGCTCTCATCTATTTGAACGTCAGAGATTTCAGAAAAATATTGCACAATATTTGAGAGTATTTCAGTATAAAATTCTGAATCTGGACTGACATGGGAAGGGAAATGACATATTAGCTAAACAGCACTTAAATATAATCAAAGTTCTTAGCAAAACTGTGACCAAATTAAATTTAAAAGTGATACAGAATTACCTAGAAATGTAGGTGACTCCTGTTTGTCCAATTTTCTTCACAGTTCCAAGGGTCACATTTCCAGATGCCTGTTGTCATTGACAGTACATGTGAGTTCCTTAGAGTAAAAGCTAGATAAAATAAAATATCTCTCCACATACGACATGATATATTGTGATCTACAAAACACATCCCAATTTAGAATATAGTAGTAAGCACCGTTATCAATATGGATTTGGCTTCAGCAATGGCAGAGAAATTATTGCCTAGGGAAGATCATAAAGCAAGTAGCATGCACTGAGTAATGACAATGTATTTTAAAAATCTATGAGCAGAGGCCAAGATCTCAACCAAATTTGACCAGCACATCCAGGGATTACCACCTGTCAATTAAGAGTAGATTTCTCTAGGAAGAACATGCTCCGTGTTTCTCACCATGCTTTATTCAGCAGCTCAGATAAGTGTTCAAGATGGCTTTGATTCCCCATGTAGTGGGATATAAGTTTCAGCAGGAACATACAGTTACACTAAATAAAAGTCAATTTTCTCAAACAGTGGCCAAATATTTCCTAGTTGTGCCAATCACTCTCTCCCTGTTTGTTTTTTTTTTTCCCCTATAATTGTTCTCCTCTTATTCTTGTACAAACCCAAAGCCAATATGATTGCGACACTATGCAAGCATATAATATTTCAAAAAAATGTAAAATAACAAAAGGAAGATAAGTTACCTCAGTCACAAATCTGTTATTTATCAATGCAACGGCATCTTTAAGCATGGAAACATCAACATCCCCATTTGGCAAAGGGACAACCATATTATCCAACATTATCCGAGTCAAAGAAGTCTTGTTTTGAGCTGCATAATTCACTACCTCCTTCACTTCTTCAAGTGTCCTTGTCTCAACCTGAACAACATTTTTTTGTCATCACTAGTTAGCATAAACAGCAGCCAAAAAACCATTAGAAACAAGGGGAACCTAACAGCCTGTTCACTTTTTATAGAAGTATGCATGAGTAACATAGTTCCCAAATGTTGCAGTTTTCATTTATAAATTAAGATTGTGCATATGCAACTTTGTGCACTTCAGATTACATCACTACAGAACTCAAATTGTCTACATGCAGTATTATATATCTACCTCAACAGCCATTTGAAGATTCTTGTGCTCCAAAAATCGATCAACTGACTTGATTGCATTCATAACACCACCTGCTACTGAGATATGATTATCCTTTATCATCACCATATCAAATAGACCCATTCTATGGTTCTTCCCTCCACCAATTAGTACCTATGTGAATATTCATAAAGAATTCAATATAAAAGAATATACATCAGAAGCACAAGATTGTATGAAAAGTATGAGAACTGATATACCGCCCATTTATCCACCAAACGTAAACCTGGAGCAGTTTTTCTTGTCTCTAAAATGCAAGCTGGACTCGCAGCCTCTGTCATAGACTGATAAAAGACAAAGATATGAAAGATTAGTTATAGAAAACATTACAGACAAAGAAAATAATGTAAGTTAATGCAATTCAGCTTCTACTTACTATCTAGTCTAACAAGATACTGCCAAATCCAGGTGAATCTTGATAGCAAAGAAAAATTAAGTTATCGAGGCTAAAAAATGAAAGAAGAATGAATCGAGTAGATCTAGGTTTAGACAGACAAGAACAATCTTGGTACAATAAGGAAATTTAAGATCAGTTGCAGTCGAACAGTATTAACCTATGGAATCTGAAGAAATCATGTCCAACCATGAAAAGTCAAAATTCGGAAAACCTTGTCAAGGTAATAGGAAAGAAAAATGGCAGGAATTTATAGAAAATAGGTCGAAAACAAAAGGACTTTTAGTTGTCATGTGTTAACAATTGACCAGAGAAAAAGTGTCACGCTCCACCCGTAGGATATCTTCTCAATTGTGACTGGCGACTAAGTAGACAGCATGAGAATTGTTAGAGTAGGACAAACACAACACATTAAGAAACTATAACAAACAAAAATCACCATCAGAGTAGTAGAATGCCATAGGTCAACCTGGAAGCAAAATAAAAGAACCCATCTATCCTAAGATCCTGTGGAACTCATACAGCTGACTTTATTCATAAAAACTTGAATATGAGATATATAAACCTAAAATCCATTGTTTGATCCCACCACAAATAAAACATAGATTCACCACATGCCAAATATTGGTTGGTTACAAAAACATAACATTTAGATAAATACTCAATATGATAGTTTATCATCAAACTCTGGTTGAAGCCCCAAAAACAATGCACCTTAGTGAGCGTTGCTATTCCACTCATTCTTTGCATGAAATTGAGAACAACCCTTTCTGCAACAACAATGCTGTGTGCAGGTCCTAACAAGAGAGGAAAGAAGTAAAACACAGACAAGTAATGAACAAGCATTCTGGTTAATACAAATTGATGTAAATGATAATATGCTGAGATTATTACCATTAACTTTGCCAAATTGTATGCCTTTATAGATGTAATCTCCATCATTTTTCGACCATTCAACCTTCATCACAGTGTGGCAACTCTTATCCAAGTACAATGGCACAATCACTAAAGAGATGCATGTAAGTTACAGTGAAAAACTACACCTTTATTGAAGGATCCACCTCATTAAAAACCATCTCTGCAAGAGCAATTCCAGCAATTACACCATCTTCCTTTGCAATGAAATGAGCTTCTGCTTCCGTTTCAACAGGAATAGTAGCCAAAGATGTCACATCCCCTGCAATCAAATAAAAGAACATGACTCAAATGATAAAAATAGAAAAATCTGTACAGTTCCTTGATAAAAAGTATGATGTTTTAAGAATTTCATAACTTCAAAATCATGATCGCAGCATTGAATTTAGTTTTGAGTTATAGTTAGCTCTGTCCTGGTGCATATACACTAGCATGGACATTCATAGCCAGTTTTTTACTTTTCTTTACTCTTTATGCATTGAAACGAGACCATCCATTTATTCGGATTCAGCATTCCCATCTACTCCCAAACATACCATTTAAATAACTAAAACAATTTGAAGTGGTGTAAGAATTTAGGTTGGGTGTAAGTCCCGAATTGGCCACATAAGACAATGCCAAAATGCGTTGGTCGTTAAGCAGCTTTCAGAGTTGCCAACAAGAATTGTTCACAAGACACGAGCTTTCCGTTTGATTACTGGTTCACAAGAATGCCCGCAATCGAAAGCAAACCCTAAGGCACCAATATCCAGAAGCAAAAAACTAGCAAATCAAAGCAGAGGACCTCGATCACCGGCGTCTTCGGCAAGAGCGAGCTTGATGACGGTCCTGAGGTCGCAGGTAGGGTGCGAGGGCGGCTTCACCACTATCGCTCCCACAGAAGCCCCTAGACTTCCGGTCTCGGCTGCGGACATCGGCTCAACTCGTAGGAGGCAGCGCCGGGTGGGAGGGATATTCGATCTGAGAAACAACGAAGAGGGAGGGCGAAGAGGAGCTGGGGAAGCAGCGACAGAGGGGGAGGAGGAGTAGGCGGGGGCTTTGGCGCCGGTGAGTCTGGGATTCGGAAGGAGGAGGGAAGAGGACAAGGATGGGAGAAAAGCCTTCGTCATCGCCGCCTATCCTATACCCAACGGCTCCCTCGGGAAGCGCGGTCGCTTCGCCCGCCGCCGCCGCCGCCGCCGCGAGATTTTGTCAGATGGGACTGCAGCCTACGCCCTGCAGGTTCTGTTCTTACAGCAATAGTCCCTGCATAATTTTAATCAAGGTTTTAAGCATGGTTTTATGTTCCGACGGTTTCGATACGAACCGAAATTCTATTTTAGATTTTAGTTAGAATTTATTATTTATTCCTGTTTATCTTCACCAATGAGCATGGGCGGGAGCTCGTCGGGTGAGTGTGTGCCGGCCAGCGCACGGGCGGGAGCGCGGCCGCCTCGCGTGCGAGCGTGCGGAAGGCGGAAAGGGAGGGTGGGGTGGAGGACCTCGCGCCGGCTTCGTGCCCAAGTCCAAGGGCCCTGCGCACTCACTAGTCTGCCGCCACTTTCTCGCCTATCTTACGTCCTCACCGACCTGACCCGTACTCTCGCAAACTGAGGCCGTCCTTACACTGGGACCAGCGCTATCGCCAATTTGATTTCGACGTCCTTATTGATTTCTATCAGATACTATTCACGTACGTAATATTATTCACGTAATTATTCATTATTTTTAAAATTTTTAAACATATTATAATTTTTTAATTTGAAGTTAAAAAATAATTGAAATAAAATTAAATTTTAGTCAAAATATAATTAATAAAAAAATATTTTGGTTAAAACTGAAATGAAAATGATTTTGATCGAAACACATTGATTTTTTTATTCACGTGCATACGCGCATGATCGTTCCACCGAAAGTAAAGGAAAAAAAAATTTGTGTCGCTCTTAACTCCATGTGAATCACAGTCACGAGATTGCGCAGAAATAGTTGTTCTCGTATGTCTATAAATATTCATCTAAATCGTTCAGGTACTAAATTAATAATTCCACATCCAGATGTTTTTAACTCAACTGATAATGGTGATGATTAGTTGTATTACATTATATTTAATAAATCATGTATATATCAATTATATTTTAATAATAAGTTAAATTTGCTTATGTTAAATTTTATTTTTTTAATCATATTCAAATTATTTCTCATATATTTTTTTATATAGTAATATATAAAAACAGTGGTTAGCTATCAAAATTAATTTTGATTAATTTAAATAATATTTAATATTGTGATAAAATTAATTATAAATTCTTTCATAATTTTTAAATGTTTATAAAAAAATTTTCAAAAATTTATCGTATTTTTAATTTAAAGTCAAAGTACAGTCAAAATATAATCAAACTGTGGTCAACACACAATTAATAACTAAAAAAAATCAACATGCCCTTCAACAAGGTTCACTTAATGCTATCAATCAGCGTCTTACCGTAATTTCTCCTGAACACTTCGCTCAGTGTGATATTTATTTCTCATGGGTTATTGGACCACTTTTACTATGTGTTATCAATCAATATGGTTATTATTTTCATTTTGGACATTCGATGTATGATTATACTTCAGAACTGTTGACACGAAATCGCGCAAAGCTAGTTGTTCTGGCTCATATGCCTACAAATGCTTGTCCGGATCATCCAGGTACTGAATTTGTAATTCCACACTCAGATGTTCTAAACTCAACTGATGATGATTATGATGATTAGTTGTATTATCTTAGAATTTATAAATTATGTATATGTGAAGTACATTTTAATGAAAAGTTAAATGTGCTTATGTTAATTTTTAACTTTTAATCATATTCATATTATTTCTTGTATGTTTTTTTAATACACTAATATATATTAAAAATAAACAATATCAGTGACTAACTATTAAAATTAATATTAATTAACTAAAATAATATTTAATATTATGGTAAAATTAAGTATAAATTTATTCCTAATTTTTCAAATTTTTTCAAATTTTTTTCAATATTTTATCGTATTTTTAATTTGAAGTCAAAATACAGTCAAAATATAGTCAAACTCTGGTCAACACCGAATTAATAATTAAAAAAAAATCTTTCGGCCAAAACTGAAACGGCCGAAACGTATTAGTTTCGCTAGATCCCAAAACCGAAACCGAAACCGAAACCGAAACCGTACCATAAAACCTTGGTTTTAAGTATGAATTTCGATTGCAATACCGATAAGTTTCGACCATTTTAATTTTGGCCGAAATATTTTTTTCCGTTATTAATTGTGTATTGACCTGACTATATTTTGACTGTATTTTAACTTTAAATTAAAAATACGATAAAATTTTGAAAATTTTTTATATAAATTTAAAAATTATGAAACAATTTATAATTAATTTTACCACAATATTAAATATTATTTTAATTAATTAAAATTATTTTTAATAGTTAACAACTGTTTTTATATATTACTATATAAAAAATATATGAGAAATAATATGAATATAATTAAAAAATTAAAAATTAACATAAGCAAATTTAACTTATTATTAAAATATAACTGACACATACATAATTTATTAATTATAATGTAATACAACTAATCATCATCATCATCAGTTAAGTTTAAAACATTTGGATGTGGAATTATGAATTCAGTACCTAAACGATCCAGATGAACATTTATAGACATACGAAAACAACTATCTCTACGCAATCTTGTAACAGTAATTCACATGGGGGTAAGACCAACAAAAATTTTTTTTTGGCTTTACTTTCGGTGGAACAGTCATGCATGCATGCACGTGAACAAAAAAAATCAATGTGTTTCGATCAAAATCATTTTCATTTCAGTTTCAACAAAAATTTTTTTTTATTAATTATATTTTGACTAAAAATTAACTTTATTTCAATTATTTTTTAACTTCAAATTAAAAAAATTATAATATGTTTAAAAAATTTTAAAAATAATGAACAATTACGTGAATAATATTATGTACATGAAAAGTATGTGATAAAAATCGGCAAGGGCATCGAAACCAGATTGGCAACAGCACTGGCCCTGATGCAAGGGCGACCTTAGCTTGCGGGAGTAGGGGCCAGGTCGGTGAGAGCACGAGATAGACGTGGGAGCGACAGTAGGCTGGCAAGCGCGCGGGGCTCTTGTGCTCGGACACGAAGCCTGCGCGAGCTTCTCTCGCGCACGCGAGTTCAGCGAGCTCCCGCCCCCGCGCACGAGCCCAACGAGCTCCCGCCCGCACGCACTCGAGCCCGGCGAGCTCCCGCCCGCGCTTGAACTCTATTCGGTGAAGATGAACAGTAAACCCTAAACCGAAACCAAAATTAAGATTTTGATTTGGAGCCAAAACTTAAAATCTTGATTTTAATTATTAATACATTGCATTTCCATTATCTTGATACTTACATTTGGATCCTTGAGAACCCTTCGATTCATGCTTAACATTGTAACAAACGGGACATAAACGTAAATTCACATTAATTATAAATAATTTATTTTTTTCTAATTTAGAGCACCAATCAAAGTGGTAAATTCACATTAATTATAAATAATTTATTTTTTTCTAATTTAGAGCACCAATCAAAGTGCACCTACTCAAGTCCACATGAGTAGAATGCACTGAAATAACTCACGATTTTCCATATACAAAAAATATACCCAACCAGAATTATGTTTGACTCATAATTTTTCTGTTGGCTGCCCGCACATACAGAGTTACATCCTGCATCTGCCAATGAATGAGGACTCATTCAAGAACCATCAGTGCATTTGCATTCCCACAAAACGGTTCAAACTCAAGCTCAAGCAGCAGAGACACCTGCCAATTCTCAAAACTAGAGATTCATAGTAGAAGGCAATTCAACAGCTTCAAAAAGCCACTATCATTTCGCCAACAGATCTTGATGAATAGATGGTCCTTACCTATCTTTCGGGAGGAAAATGGACCTGCATATTGGCTTGCCAACAACGGTCAAAAACCCATTATCATTTCCCCTGTTAATCCACAAACTAAAACGAACCCTGTCATGGTCGCATTCATAGTACATTGCAAGCTCTTGTAAGCGATATATTTTCAAAACCAAATAAGCTAACTCGTTCAAAAAGGACGACGTTGAACTTCAATCACCTTCTTTTCACGCTAGGTAATTTGCTTGGCATTTTGGTGGTACATGTCTTCTGTGTAATAAATCTGCAACATTGTTAGTGGAGGAAAAACAAAGTTATTGTCTTGTCTTGCTTCTCATCGATGTCAAAATCTGCTCGATGTTATACTCTGAACAGACTCTAGTTTGGTTCTCCTTCCACCACCTTTCTGCTTCTCTCTCACTAAAATGCTTTCGACTGCAAATGACAATTTTTCAAATAATCCAGTTAGATGACCTAAACCACACTTCTACATGAAAAAAAAAAACATTGTAATGTCTTGTCATAAAAAAGAAGAATCATCAGTAACTTACCTAAACCTAATGCGCTTGAGGCCCTTCTTACCGCTGGGCAAACTAATGAATGTCATATACACACCAACCTCATCTTGCTCTACCCACTCATCTTTTGATAGATTTGAATTATCTGGTCTTCTATTGGCTTCGGCCATAACTGTGCCATTGGTTGATCTTGAATTATGTTGATTTTTGAATGCTCCACTGCTTCCCATTGAGCAATGTGAAGATGGAATGGTCGGGGGCAGTGAACCATCATTTTGCCTATCCTTCACAATCCTGGAGTCACGAGGCAAAATGGAACTATTGACATCTGGTTTTGAATCGCAGGATGCTAACAGCTCTGATTGAAGATGAGGACTGTGATCATTGGCTTCATCTGGTTCAGATTTTGTGTAGTTGACCAGTCTTCCTGTCGAATTTTTTTCTGACAATGCATTCATCTGAATGAAACCAAGACAATTAAACAATGTTAGATCATCGTATAATAGAACACGATCAACTGGAGAGAATTCTAAATTTCTGACAATATCAACTGCTGAAGCTGTGAAAAAAATCTAATTTTTTGTAACGCCAAATTCTAAGGTTGTGGGATTTAGTAGCCAAAAAAACTGCAATTGTGGCAGTTGGAGGGTGAACTGCACTGCGCAATTTTTTTTAAAAAATGTACTGAAACATAAGGTCAAAGTCTAAAATATGATCCAAAATTATGAAATAACTGAACATATTCAAATACAGATATCAATCTGAACTTGATAGCCTACAGGTGCCAACCTGATTTGTGAGAACTTTAATAACATCTTTTGCAGCCTTGCACTTTGCAGCTTCATGTTTTGCAAATGACCAAGTTTCCTCAATTCTGCGTTTATAATGTTGAAGCTCCTGACTTCTATTTTGGCATTGTTGATCAAGAAATTTTGCCTGTCAAAAGAGCATTAAATGTCAACTCTAGACATCCAGTTGAGTGCAGGAATGGAGGAAATAGAGGCCATGAAATGGCCCTAGCCATCTACGATCACAGAACAACTCACCATAACTTCAATAACAATATTCAAAACTCAGAAAGTCATGCATATATCTTCACTAGATGAATTGAGAATTTACCATTTAACATCAAAAGATAATGGAAGAATCACCTAAAAGGATAATGGAATACTTACCTCGGCATGCAGGTGCCTCAATTCTTCTGTAAGCATTTTATCTAAAACAGTCAAATCTTGCTTCAAGCAGGTAGCATTTGGAGGTAAATGTTTTGTCTTGGCTGGCCTTTCCCATGTATGGGAATAAGAAACATCAGAGAATGCTTCTTTGGAAAGTGGAACAACTCTGGTGTATCCACTGAATAGAGGAGGACATGAGACCTGCCCCCATCTTTGCATTCTTCCTTTGAACAGTGGAACTGGAGCTTGATTCTGATGGTTGTTAAGTTGGATGCTCGCTGCTGTTTCATCAATCGATTTAATTGTTTCATCACTAACCTTTCTGGAAAATCTATTTGGCCCAATGGGAAACATTTCTTGCCCAATTGCCTTCAACTCAGATAACCCCTTTCTTGTCAAAAAGTTCAGCCTTGGACTAGCAACTTTGGTGCTCATGTCAGACTGTAGTTGTGCTCTCAGCTGAATGAAACATGAATCACAAACACGGCACTGCTTGCTTTGATTCGGTGCCAAAGATGCATTCGTAGCCTTCTTGCTGCTACAAGAATGGCAGAATGCAAACCCACAGTTGTAGCAATTGTGTTTTTTTCTAGTAAACCCAAAATCCATTTTGCATCCACTGCAGATAGATTGATCTTTCCTGGACATACATTTGTGCGAACATACTACAGCGGTGAAACTGGACCCACAGGCTATACTGCGCACATACCTATCTTCCAAGATTCCCACTAATGCTGGAGAGTTTCTGTCATTAACATCACCAAGCCCAAGTCTCCCATTTGCACCTTTGCCCCAAGTATATACTTTTCCTTTTGTTGTCAAGGCTGCCACATGAAATGAACCCGATGAGATCTCCTTGACAAACTCAGCTCTAAGAAGTCCTCCAACAGTTGCAATAGAACCATCCTCAGCCCGAGGATTCCCTAATTGTCCATTCACAGAACTCCCCATAGTGAAAACCATGCCAGTGACAGTGAGTGCAACAGTTAACATTCTTCCACAGGACACTTGAAGAAAATCACAGTCTACAAGGGATGCAACACATGTTGGGAAGACCTTTCTCTCCCTATCAGCATGACCTAGTTTCCCTTTATCACTGTCTCCCCAAGTGAATAACTTGCCCCCGACACCATTGTTCTTGTAAAGGCCACCCATGACTTCAACTATAGCAGCAGTATGCCATGGTCCACATGCAACAGACTTGACCCTTAACCCTTTTAAAGATTCAACTTCTTTTGGTTCGAGGACATACTGTAGATTTCCATGCCCGAGAGCTCCAAATGTTCCATCACCGTATGTAAATAACTGCCCCAATGAAGAGACAAGCGCCGTGTGCCATTCACCGCATGCCACCCTGGATATACGTATGTCATCTAAGGGTCCAGATATTCTTTGTGGAAACCACCGGCTTCTTGAGCTTCCATCATATGAAAGGCCAATTCCATGAGTTATGTCACCCCAAGCATAAAGTTCGCCTGAACTTGTTAATGCACACGTGTGCAGTGCCCCACAAGCAACTGACTGCACAAAAACATTGTTAAGTGATTCAACGGCTTTAGGAAAAGGTACATCCATGTTCATCTTATGCCCTAGTCTCCCACCATTCTCCTCACCCCAAGAGAAGACTTCACCCTGTTTGGTAACTAATGCAGCATGTCTTTGTCCACAAGCAATGCTTGTCACATCAAGCATTCTGGTTGATTCCATTAATTTGGGCAATAGAGAATCATTGCTCAATTCATTAGGATCTAATCCATTTAACCCATAACCTAAGATTCCTCCTATTCCTTCTCCCCACATGAATACATCTTTCAATACATCAGTTGTATCCATGGCAGTAGAGTCATTGTCTATTAACTGTATTTTGGAATTCTGCATTCTCTGTTTCTTTACCAGATTATAATCTATGATATCCTCAAAATTGTCTGGTACCATAAGGGGTGGTTGGGATACCAATTTATCCACTATCAGTTGCATGTCCGATAAAGATTTCTGTCGTGAAGAATGAAATACATCAGGAGAATCCATCACCCGATCTGAAATGTACCTTTCTAGTATTGACCGAGGAGGACTGCCATATAGACTGCGCACCTTCAAAGGAAATAGATTTCAAAATCATTTCAGAAAGGATATATGGTAAGTAGTGAATATGTGAAATAAAGAAGATACCAAAGAGGATCATGGCCTTTTTAATTTAACTTAAAAACTAGAAGAAAAGATAATAATCAAGATCATGCCATCAAAGATCACACAACACTTCATTGAGTAAATCAGTTGTTTATACAACTTCCGGATAAGATAAATGATGTTTAGCTTGGCAATTGAGGATTAGTTGAACAGCGAGAAAGATGTCAAAAAACTTAGTAAATTTTAATAAGAAAGTTCAGATATAGTTCGAAAGAGTTGAGCACATCCATTATAGCAATAATTATTAAGAGAAGTGGACAGTTGGACAGTGAGAAGGACATGGAAGTTAAGATTTTTGCAACATAAAGGTTTCAGGTTGCTATACACATATAAGTAAGAATGTACTTTCTTCCTAACCTTTGAGAACTTTGGTGGCTCCTGCAGAAGTCCAAGATTGTTCCTCCTTCGGGCACAGCCAATTGGGCTATTGATACAACTTTGCACATCTCTACGATTTCTTAAGTTAGCCAGAGGTCTGGGATGAGGAGACCAAGATAGCAGGGCTGTCAATCCCAGAAACCAAGTTTCAGCCTGCTCCTTGTCTTTGCATATCTAACAGAAAAACATAACAAAAAATGTAGATTAATAGAATGGAAAATGGTTGAGTGTATTAAGTATGGCGAGTACTAGAAAATGGTTTAGTTGAGATTAGGTGGCTTAAAGAGAAGTGACAGGCAAAATTACCAAGTCAAGCGATTTTTCACCATTAAGATATATTAATGAAAAAGACTGTGACTCCTTTCCTGGATGAGGCTGCCTTAAAAAATTTACCTGCAGAAATGAGAGCCCATGGTAAAATTTAGAAGCAGTAGAAACGAATTAATTGGCCATCTATGGGCTATATTATTCTGGTACATACAGTTTTCTGGCCAAACACCGTCTTTGATACAGCACTCAACTTCAATTGTTTTTCCTTCTCTCCCGAGTACCAAATTAGAACTTTTTCATCCTGTGTAAACAATGGATCAATGAGATACAACAAATGATTGACTAATAATTATGCCACAGACAATAAAAACTTCAAATAAATCCCAAGGTACAAGTGAAGCCGCTTCATTTACTTGATCATCGAATATTAACGAATTACAAGTAAAACCATGCAAAGAACAGTCTGTAATATGGTAAGCTGGTAATTAAACAGAATAAATAGATCTTCAAATCTACCTACCGAGGAGAGTCTGAAAGGACAAAACTTGGGCTTCCCTCTCCTTCCACATTTCAGAAGATGAGCACCCTTCTTCAGAGCAACAAGAGCCTTTGCATATTGCAAAAAAATTCAGCTTGCATATATATTAGTAAAACAGAAAAACCATCTACATATAGAAAACCAAAAAAAAGTAAAAACCACACAATATAGAAGAATAGCAGACTAAGTTTCAGAAATTTATGCATTTGATTTACGCAAGGAAATGGGAGAACAATAGCAGATGCTGTTTATTGCTTCCCATTAGGATCTTAGGCCAAACTCCCAACACGTCCCTGAACCCATTTACGATTTGTGCTCCATGACTTAGACAATGGAAGCATAACTCTAACTGACATTTTCCAAGGAAAAAAAACCTGAATCCATCAAAAAACTAGAAAACTGGAAAAAAAGTAATAGAAACCCCCAAAAGGAGAGAATTAAATAAACCGCAGAAATCTAAACTCACCAACACTCAAACAAACAACAAGCAAACCAATAGAAACTAGCCAACTATCAAACCGTTAACCCAGTTCCAAAAGATAAATATTTCCAAAGAAATCGCAACAAACTTCAACTATCAGCAAGCCAGATCCCATTTATAGCAACAGCAAGCCACTACTAGCCATTCACCAGCACTCTATTTCCAAAGAAATTGCAACAAACTTCAACTATCAGAAAGCCAGATCCCATTTATAGCAACAGCAAGCCACTACTAGCCATTCACCAGCACTCTATTTCCAAAGAAATCGCAACAAACTTCAACTATCAGCAAGCCAGATCCCATTTATAGCAACAGCAAGCCACTACTAGCCATTCACCAGCACTCTGTTCTCTGACTGCTAGAACAACACGATCCCATTGAAAATCAAGACCATGCCACTCAAAAATCAAATAGAAAAACACACAACCAAAAAACAAAAAAAATGCAGGGAAGTTGCCGAACATAAAAGAATGCAAAACACCTTATCAACTCCTCTGTCAGAAGGGGCGGTCCTGACACACCTCTCAGCCATTGTTCTCTCCAATGCCTCCAACTTCTTCTCATGCAAGAAGAAGAAGAAGAACACCAACAACTGCAGGCGAAAGCAAAAGCAGATAACAGAAGAAGATAAAGAAGAAGAGAGGGAGCAGGATTTTGCCAGAAAAGGAAGCGAGGAATGCTGCAAAAGAAGCCGAGGAGAGAGAGGCGAAGGGGGGTAAGGAGCAGAATGGTATTCAATGGAAATTTCCTTTTTTTTTTATTTTAATTTGTTTCCCAAAGGAGGGGATGGAGAGGCCACCCTCTTCTTTTTCTTTCTGTTTCCAGTTCTTCTTTCCCTTTATTATTTTTTTTCCGTACCGCTTGCCTGTTCGTCTGGGTCTGCGTGCAAGACAAAACAATAAGAGTCCGGTTTTTATTTTTAAAAATGGGGCTTTCACATGCCCCCTTGAATTCCTTCCTATTTGCAGAAGGATCCATCAGTTATAAATAATTGCACAAAAGTCCCTCCAGTTGTCGTATTTACGTAATCTATTCTATCTATATTCAAACACTAGATCATGATTCTTCTATAATTTTTCGTGTAATTGATCAATTATATGTTATTTTTCTCTTGTGGCTGGGTTTATTTACTTATATTACTTATTTTTTAGAAAAAACTATTATAATTTAAAATTTTTGAAGTTGTCAAACCACTTTTAGCATAACAAAACTACTATTTTTCATAAAAATTTAAGATTTAAATTTTCTAATGTAAAATAATAGAAAAAAATATAAGTTTTTTGATTTAATTTATATTTCACTTTGCTTTAAAAGAGGCTTCTATTATCAAAGTGAACAACTCAGTGTGTGAAAGAAAAAAATGTCATTAATTAAATAAGAGAATAAGGATGGAATTAAAATAATGAAATGGAATTACACACGGTTGTAATATATAAGTATTATATAGATTTTAGGTTGTATGTTTTATGCCAATAAGTGAGACTTGAGGGGGGAATATGAAAAATGTGGAAAAGAGAATATGAGAAAAAACAGGGGCAGATAGGAGCACGTGTGCTGTGTAATCAGCGGTTGTCTGCTTTTGCTGGGTGTCTTGAGATCAGACCCCGGGATCAATGATGTCGCATCTCGGATTGTCATCATCAACTTCCGTCCTCCTTTAACCACCAGGGCCATGTCTGTCCGGGAAATTGTTTTTTATCTCCTTTTTTGTTTATTTCTTTCCCTTCTTGTTATTTCTGTTCTGAAAATATGAATTACTCGGATTTTTTTGCATATATTCCTTTCCGCGTTAATCAATTTTAAAAATATCAGAAAAATCTTCCTCCCGCGTTTACGGTTTGGATTTCAATCTCTCTCCCTCGTATTTGGAGCTAATACAAAATCCTTATTTTAAAATGGTTTTATTTTTTAAAATTTTTAACAAGAAATCACCTATATTATCATGAATTTTAAAAAAATTATATATTTTATTACAATTAGTAAAAAAATTATTCGCTTTATGTTATAAATTTATAAAAAAAATTAACTCCTAATTTTTTATTAAAATACTTTGAAAATATTACCTTTTGATTTAATTTTAGTAATCAAATTAATATAAAAAATTAAATTATCTGGGGTTTGGTTTTTAATAAAAAAAATCAAATCGATTCTTTCCATAAATTATCGTTTTGTTTCTCTCTTTTATAATGCTAAGGGCATCTTTTTTTTTTTTTTTTTTTTTTTTTTAACGTGCAGCTTTGATCTCTTTGCGTTCCAATTTCTCTATCTCTGATCAAGTAAACCGACTGTGATCATATTTTTTTAGTTTAAAGATCGGTTCCATTTTTTATTAAGAACTAAAATGAAAATATTTTAATTTTATATTAATTTAATTAATAAAGTCAAATCGAATGAAATATTTTTTCGATATTTTAATTGAAAATTCAGGAGGTTATTTTTAAAAATTTTATAACATAAATCGAGTGATTTTTTTATTCCGATAAAATGAGTAATTTTTTGTAAATTTATAATAATATATGTGGTTTCTTAAAAAAAAAAAATTTTGAATTAACACCAGAGATAGAAGATCACTCTAAATAAACAACAAAAAAAGTAAAATTTATCCGAAATTTAAAATGCAGATTTTAATTTACATACAAACAAATCAACCGTGGGAAGAAATGCAAACAGGTGCAAGAACACGGGACCAGAATGCATGGCACGGGTGCCCTCAATTCTGAATCCTCCCGCCGTATGTGACTTTGATGTGCGATCTACTCAGAAGTATCATAAATGTATTCCTCGTATACCATAAATGAACAATACCTGTCGCAACAAATGTTGAACTCAAACTTGATGATGAAAAATGAAACTACTGTACGAAAAATTCTAAATAATCATAATTATAGCGTCATGATAATATTAAGTATAATAAATTAATTTCATATTAAATAATTAAATAAATGAAATTAATATATGTAATTAAAAAAAAAATAAAATATTTTATTAATTTAAATTTTTATATTTATTAAATTGATATGATTGAATAGGCTTGATTTCTCCAACGTAATAAAAGAAAATAAATAGAAAACGAATATAATCGTATGACGGAATCTGAAGTGATTTAAAGTGGTGTTGCGGTTTCGATTGTTTGACGGTGCTTTCTCCGACTTTCTTGTTTGGTTGTTGGTTGGAATTTGTCAGATGTGGTTGGTGAGAGGAGGAAGTTAGCTTGCTCAAAGTGTCAGCGTTGCCGGGCAAGCAATCAAAGTGGCGAACATGCCTGATGATGCATATACTCCTCCTCCATGAAATTTTTTTTTTGCTATTTGCACATTAAACTCCCCCCCCACACCAGTCTTTTACACTAGGTTATTTTTCTTTGTGTTACACTGTAAGTCGGAAATAGTAATAATAATCATAAACGAGAAATTCAATAAAAATTAATGAATTATATACAAAAAAATATGTCATTTAACCAAATTATACAGAAAATGCAATTATATGGATTTTTAGGGGTCAATATGCAAACTCTGAAGATTCCACATGATCCACTTTTTCCTCCGGACTCGATTGCATTGTCTCTTCTGCTTCACCGCGTCTCATTCCAGCTGCAACTGCCATTATCAATGCCAAAGCTTGATGCACGTACACCCCTCCCAAATCTTCAAATTTGCATTGTTCATCCAATTTGCATATCTAACCCCACAAAACAACGATATTTAAATGAATATGCATCGTTAGCCCCGAATCGAACGGGACCGTCGGATGCTTCCACACTATAGTTCCAGTCATATTTACGGAATAGTAAACAAGTTTGTGGATTTGGTTAACATAATATGACTTTCACTAGTACGATTGCAAAAAAGCCCCTTAATTATGTTTTATTAAATTTTAGATGTCCACATGGGAATAAGAATGAGAGATTTCCCGAGCTGGAGAGCATGTGAAGAATTATCTATTGGGTAGGATCCATTAAAATCTCCATAAAAAAATGTTATAAAAATATGATTAATAATTATAGAAAAAATACTGCTGATTCATGGGGCCATAATAATCTGGACAAGCAGTGCTCCAATAATTGCGGTAGATGGATGGTGTAGCGATTCACATGTCAAGCTGTGCAAAATAAAATTGTGCCCAATGTACTTGTTTTTGGGTGGTTCCTTCGTCAAATCTCTAGTCACTTTTTTCCTGAAAATTTAGACCCAAATTCTACTACCCTTTCTTTTCAGTCATTTACTCATTAACTCCTTCTAATTTGGGATAATAACATCCAACACCTTGTCATTTGTTTAATTGCCAATAGTCTACACATATGTAAAATAATATATTTAGGGTGAATGATGCATAATCAAATTTCTTCGCATGTTGCTTTTTTAAGATTTTTATATTTATTTGGATATAATATGACAGCAAAGAGAAAGATGAACTTTGAGCTAATCCCAAAATGATTTCACCGTAGGGATCTCGCAAAAAAAATTTTTTTTTATTTTTTTTTATTTTTTAATGTTGTTGTCTATATTAATATTTGGCGATAGTTATTTTTTAAGAAATATAATTTTATAAAAGAAATCATGATTGAAATCTTCTCATTAATAGCTCACTATAGATGATAATTTTGATACCTAATAATACTCATCATTTAAATGTATAGGTAATGTGCAAAGAAGTCGTAAATAGTATTGCAGTGCAAGTCATGTGACGGACATTGAGCTCTCTCTTGGTTGCCGCTCATGAAAATGAGGATGCCGACATAGTTGAGGTACCTACCCGACTGAAGGTGCCTATGCGATTGAGGTGATGACTTGATTCAGATGTTGATCCAATTTAAATTCAGTTTAAATGGACCTTATATTGATTTGTAAGATCGATCTAAGAGATTTGTCCCCCTATCATACTCTATAAATAGAGACAAAGAGAGTAAAAACAACGAACCATTATACAATAATTACTATGCTGGAGATGATCACTAACTCATGGCTAAGTATATAAGCGCTTGTTTTTTTTTCTTTCGATTGTCGCTATCCTTGTTGTCAACTGTTGCATTGAACGTGAAAATTAAGACGTCTGTTTCGGTAATATCGAGCGCAAAATATCATATCTGAAATGACGAGGGGTTATATGAAAAATCTTCAAATCTCTCAACAACTATTTATGGCATAACGGGAGAATGCGGGGTAGAATCGAAAGTAACGAATCCAATGATGCAATACTGTTCAACGTGCACTATTAATGTAATTGAGCAATGAGCATGTAAATACTTAATTAGTATTACGATTTAATAAGCAATAAGAAGCTCATGATTATGCCTCTTTTCAAAGTTTAAACCTAATTTAACGACATAACAGAATTCTTAGCCCTCCTAAGAAACGATGTGCGCATGCATGCATGCATGCTTCAAGCTCTTTAGAATGGAGCCATGAATAAAGGAAGGCGTTGACGTTTAATTTTGATGGCGTTTTTGCGATTGATTGCGTTGAGGACGTTGTGATAATTATACGCTTGACTTTTATTGCCGGACATCGCCATCTTTTGTTAAATCCGCGCCTAGCTTTTGAAGATTGGATTGTTTTTTTTTTTTTTTCTTTTCTTTTTGACGCGTCAAACGAATGGGTCCACGCTCATCGAGCGCTCGATCGCTTTCGGTAAATACAAGAGTTATGCGATTGATTGGGAGACAAAAAAAAAAAAAAAAAATCTCATTTAGATGTAAAAATTATTATTTTTATATAAAACACCCAATTTTTTTTAGGTGTCATTTGATTTGAAATGATTTCAAGATAATCAAATTAAATTTTAATTTGACTATAAAAAAATTTATTCGAATTATCTTTTTAGTATTTGGTTATTAAGTACAGTTAGCAAAAAATTTATCCTTATATTTATTTTAAAATAAATAAAAAATATATATATATATAAGACAAAAATAATAATTTAATTTTTTAATCAAAAGAATGCCAATTATTTAATTTGGCTAAATTTTGTCTATTTAGTTGTTAATTGGAATGGAAATAAAATTATCTCAAAAGGGTGGCTTAGAGGCTTGTTAATATAATTAAAGGAGATGGAACTCGAGAGCGATGATGATTACTTCAATGTGGCTCTGGAGGATGATTAGGGAGGCCATGTCCCTGCAGTCAAATAGAACTCGAGAGGAAAGTTGACTTCCAATGTGGAGTTTTGTCACGTTAAGCGTGGATTCGCTCGATGGGTGAATCGCATTTCATTGACTTCGAGAATAGAGTCCTGAAGTCACTCGGTTTGCTACATCGGACGACTTGCAGGAGAAGTGAGCTCAATCGATTTGGCTTGGAATCGGTTCCGCCGTCCTTTCTCCGAATGTTAATTGAGTCAAGACTGTATGGACTCGTCGCCTTCATCGCCAACTGCCGAGTCGGTGAAAAACCGCATCCGATTCATTAGTGCTCGACAGTCCCGTACAATGCACAGTCACCTTTAACTCCCGGGTCAACCAGGCCATCCAAAAGCCGGTGCAGCTGACCCCCCGGGTTAGTTTAGTTAACCCCGACCCAAACCGAGGCGGTAGGTTTTTAGCTTTTTCTGCATCGGTCGGACTTGTAGGCAGACAACAGCCCAGAGCTAGTCTTCGGCTTTTTATTGGTGAAAATGTGCGGCGTGGGTTAAGTGTGATTTGCTTTCTAACACGACTCTTTTCGTGGTTTTAATTAACTACTTCCAATCAAATCACGAGGCATGCATTGAATTAAGCGCAGCTTCGCTTTTCAAAAATTTGCAGTAAATCGCTTTCAATAAAAATATTTAGGTTTTAACCGTTGATCATCATCGCCATCGTCTGTGTCTCTCGCATGCAGCGGCCACCGAGTGCCCAAAAGCTCCGGGGGGGAAAACACGACACAATCATGGCAAAAGAAGCGGCCATGCGCGTGACAGAAGAGATTCGAGTCCATCGGATTCCATGTGCTTTTTTAGTTGAACGACGAAGAAATCAAGAGAAGGATGGATCGATGCCGATTTTGTCCCTCTTTGTAACCGGCTCCTTTTGACCCAAAGGCTTTCATTCGATTTGACCTCTTCCGATTCGGATCCCATGTTTCGACTCCCGAGTGCAATTCGCTCGTGAAATCGGACAACTCGCAGAATTCCTCCGGTTTAAGTTGGCTTTGACTGTCTTAAACTCTTCGAGTTCGTCCAAAAGTGAAAACGACCAAACATCGAGTCACGACGGCCCCTGACCGGGTCCGACCACCGTTGGAGTCGAACAGGGTGCGAACAAAAAGAAATGGCTGCATGCGCTGATGTTGGAAAACCTGGTTGATGGCTGAGCTTTTGGAGTGCTGAGGAGAAAAGGAGGTTCAGGAAAGAGGGAGCAGGAGGGCCCGGACCGCAGTGATGGACGATGCCGATGGACAATGCATGGACGGTCTCCCACACGGCGTGCACATCCACATGCATGCAGCGCGCCCCCGACTTATGCATGCTCTACTGCCCGGGTTGGGCCCGGCCCAACTGTGCGAACGGCCCGCCTCTCTTCTTGGATTTTGTCTCGAACCAATCATCGACTTGTATGAAAAATTAATTTTTTAAAAATCAATTCACTTTCGACTAATTTTATCCTAAAAAATAATAATAATAAATTTTATTTTATTTACGTTTTTTTATCCAAAATAATTTTTACAAGTAAATATAATAATATTTTAAATTACAATAACATTAATAATTTTAATATCATAATAATATAATTATTTGAAAAATTTATATGAGAAGTTTTAGATAATATTTTACATCTTAATAATTATATTTTTGAATTATATTTTCACTCAACAAAACGTTGGAAATTGACCACTCCCATTCATTTTTAAAAGTGAATGGAAAATATAACAATATATTTTTTTTGTATTTTCATTTCGTTTTGACATAAGTCCTAAAGAAAAGTGTAGATCAAGACTTCCACCTCTCAAACTCTGTGGAACTCAACATGAAAGAACTCGCATTCCTATGCCCACCTCCACCATATTCCTGTACACAATGAATCGTCATGAGCTTCTTTGTTGAGTGATGCTGATTCAGAAACCAAGTATAAGAAAGCCGAGACCGGTGAGATGGGTGTTGTGTCCTCCAAGCCCAAGCTGCTCAGGCTTGCTTTCAGCAATTGGTCGTTGTTAAGCTTGGTTAAGTCTATATAAATATAACAGCACCATTCCCCCTGGCGAAAAACACTCGTTAGAAGATAACCACGGAAGCCCCACATGTTTGAGCTTGGTCTTTGCGGGTAAACTCACGAGTATCAAGATTCAGCCCAACCCAAATATGAACTTTTATGACCAGGCTTTTGGAGATAGCTTGGCATAGATCAAGCTTACCTCTAGGACTGAATAATAGCAGGATGAACTCGAGCCGGCTTGATTTAAACTCGAGCTGCACCATCTGGGTCACTTCACCAAATTTAGCAGATCCGCTGGTATTTGATAGAGCAAGAGAACATTCAAAAAATTTGCTCTGCAACAAAGACAATATGCGAGCAAAAATATAATAAATGTAAACTAATAAATAAAGTAAATCCTACCTTTGGATCAACAAGAACGCAACCATAGGTGTAGCAAATCTAAAGCTCATAGGCTACTTTTAGCTAACTTATGCTCCTCAAGTAGAGGGTGTTTTAGGAACCCAAACATGTTTGAATTTCTTCGCTTTAGGAATCATCTCCTTAGGTACCCAAATTTATTTAACAAAAGAATTTTTCTTAATTAGGCAACTTATGGAGATATGTCTATTGTGGCAATAATAGTTATATTTCAATTTTGAAAATGTATAACTTGAAGCATTTATAAAAGTAGACTTGATACCTTTAGATTTTAAAAAAGATATACAACCAAGTTCGGATTTACTTAAAATATTTCTTTGATTTTTCAAAAAGTAGTATCTTTATGGAAAATTTTTCTAGTCTTTTTCAAATTCACATTTTCTTTTTAAAACTTATCAAGACTCTTTTTGTAATCGCAAGATATTTTGGAGGATTTCAAAGCAAGATTTTCCTTTTGAAGAATCTCAATATCCTTTTTATAATCATAAGACTTTGTAGAAGATCTTAATGAACCAAAATCACTCTCAAGTAAATTTAACTAATTTTTCAAAGAAGTATGCTTGAGAAGTGATTTTTCATATCTAGTATATAGATTTTCAAAAGAATCTTATAATTCATCAAATGATAAATCACATAACTTATCCTCAATAGCCATGAGATACAAGTTTCCGATTTCTCCAATGAATGAGTCATCTTTGCTCTCTTTCTCAGAGTTGTCCCATATTGCCCCCATTGCCTTCTTTTTTTTCCTTTGTATTTCTTTGAATGAGGATTGAGAGGACAATTGGCTTTCATGTGTTTGGGCTTCTTACATTTGAAATACATGGACACATCCTCATCTTCTTCATCATTGTATTTCTTTTCATTCCTTGTGGCAAATTATTGCCAATGATCCAATGGTGACAGTTGACATTGAGAAGTAATCTAGATCCATCAATACCCCAAACCCCTATAAGTCTGTTGGGGCCACAATCGATCGTACTAGTGGAGGCTATAGACATACCTATAATACAAAATTAATTAAGAAAATAATTTGTATTATTAGAAATATTAAATCAAGTAAAAAATAAAGTAGATAAAGTATGGCAATGGGTTGCATACCTTCATTACTATCAGTATATGGCTCTTGATGTACCTACTCTAGAGAGGCAAAGTTTGCACTATCACTATTGGAGTCCCCATCAGAATTTCTAGTCATCTCAAACACCTCATCTGCAGTCTCCACATCCTATAATCCCTCCATTATGTAACTCATAAATCACATCTTTTCTTGACAATTCATACTAATATGCAAGTGGAGAACATGTTGACAAAATGAATCAAATAATTTCAAGATAAGTATATGACAAACAAAAGTGAAATGTGTAGAAAATACTTACATATATGACGAGTGTAAGTGATGTAGAAAATTTTAGGTGAGTAGTACACCAATCCAATCACCTGAATAATGAAATAAAACACAACTTCAGTGCAATAAGACAACAGAACAATAAGCAATAATAAATATAAATAACCATGCTTATGTAATTCTAATATAATATGATAATATCATTTACCCATCAATTTCCTCAGGTATAAAATCATCATTGTGATCATCGCTATTAGATTTGTCATCTTTTGAAAGAATTTTCTCTTCCGTATCAAATTCACTAGTCGTATTGTCACCTTTATATTCTTCTATATATGGCTGATATAAATCGATATATAGCTCATCTATCATAACTCCTTTAATGTCTCTGATTTCAATTTCATATTATCATCGACAATAGTAAAGTATTCCCTTAGATTCATTTCAACAAGGACTTACCAATCTGGATCTAATAGATTTGTTACATAAAATACCTGATGTGCTTAACATACAAGAATATAAGGCTCATCTCCACGTTGGTTGTATTTGTAAATTAAACACTTGAAGTTCACTATTGTGTATCCAAACTCATCAATTACTACTCCAGTATTACTGTCGACCCAGTCACACCTGAATAGTAGAACTTAAGTTCATTCTTGTTCCATATCTCAATAATATTAGTTAAAACAACATAGAACTATATACCTCCTGATATGGGGTTCTTGTCCTTTGTACTTGCGAAACTTCTTGCATGGACTTTCAACATTACACCACTATTTTATGTGCAACGGCCAATCACTTGCATCTTCGTGGGAAATTAAAAACTATTTATAATGTATCTCGAGTATCTCCTCACCTATTTATCAAGACCAACTGCCAAAAGTATTATCTCTTTGGGAATGTTTGAAGTTTTACTATTTCTTTCTAATTTAGCAATATATAATAATGATAAGTCATGTGTTATGAATTAAACATATAAAGCAAATGTGTGGATTAAGTATCAAAGCGGTTGAGAAGTTTCTACTCAAAGCGTGATTTTTTGGCCTTATTCTTTCTTCTACTTTCTCTGTCGGTTTATACTATTGTCCGAAATATTTGTCTCACTTCATTCGGGACTTTCTCACATGGCCGAACTGAACCGGTGACTCCTCCTAAATGCTCTTTTAATCTGGTAATTCTACACACGACCATACCATTTACAACGAACTTTCCGATTTTCTGCATCCACTACTTCACAGTGTTGCCATGCAATATCGTCATCGCGAGGCGTGTTTTGCTTTGGAGCCATATGCAATACAATAATAGCAGTAACAGAATAAATGTTGGCGGAAGAAATTTTACCTATGATTAAGGAAAAAAACTCTATTTTCACATAAATTAATTAATAAATAATTAAATACTAACTAATGTACACAAGAATAAATAACTTTATATTTAGGATATAAGCATTAAGGTTTAGGATTTACTAACCTATTTCTTGATTTATTAGCTAATTTTCATGTTAATTTAATACATAATACATAATACATAATTTAATATATAAATTAATACATAATACATAATTTAATATTTAATACATAATATAATACGTAATTTAATACACAAATTAATACATAATATAAATTTTAATACACAATTTAATATGTAATACAAAATTTAATACGTAATACATAATACATAATTTAATACATGATACATACTCCATAATTTAATACATAATTTAATACGTAATACATAATTTAATACATAATAGATACGACATAATTTAATACATAATTTAATACCTAAATTAATACATAATATGTAATTTAGTATATAATTTAATATTTAATACATAATATATAATTTAATACATAATACATACTACATAATTTAATACGAAATATATAATTTAATATATAATACATAATACGTAATTTAATACATAATTTAATCCATAATACATTATTTAATACATAATTTAATACATAACTTAATACATAATACATATTTTAATACAAAATATGTAATTTAATACATAATTTAATACGTAATACATATTTTTATACATAGTTTAATGCATAATTTAATAATTTAATACATAATTTAATCCATAAATTAATATTTTAATACAAAATACATAATTTAATAAATTATTTAATCCATATATTAATATTTATTACATATTTAAATACAAAATACATAATTTAATAAATAATTTAATGCGTACTACATAATTTAATTCATAATACATAATTTAGTACATAATACATAATTTAATAAATAATTTAATACATCATTAAATACATAATTAACATATTTTTAATAGATTAACTTTCAAGAACCGTAGACAAAAATATTCAGAATCTGAGCCAATAATAGAAACATGCAGGAAGATAATTTTTTCATTTCAATTCAAATCTCACCATAAAAACCTTATTATTTATGATACATTAATTATCACTATGAAAATTTCTTACCTCTGCAGCCGAAACAGAAATAGATCTATAAAACTCTTTAACTGAAACGGTTGAACACCAATAGATCCACAAAATCTCAAATTAAATTATTTACAAACTTTGCAGTTTGCACTAAGTATATATAAGCCACGAAACCCATCCATTTGCTGCTAATAAATAATTAATCAATCAATCAGCACCGACCCACAACCATCCACCCGTGAGCCACAGGAAAAAACAAAGCATGCTAACGAACAATTAATCAATCAATTAGCACCGACTCACAACCATCGACCCGTGATTCAAGGGAAAAAACAAAACAACAGCACTAATTCAGAGTGATTATGCACGTGATTAACTAAATAAAATAAACCAGTACAGTAAACTGATAAACCAGCATAGTAAATCCTAAATTGAGAGCACGGGGAAAGCTGCGCTCGCCCCCAGTTGAGCTTCGGAGATACCGCGCGGAGATGCCGGAGATGCCGTGGTCGTTGAGCTCGTCGGAGATGCTGGAGATGTCGTGGTTGCTAAGCTCGTCGGAGATGCTGGAGATGCTGCGCGGGGATGCTGGAGATGCCGAAGATGCCGCCGGCGCCCTGAGCTCGCTGCGAGCGTGCTACGGTTGCCCCACGTGCATTGAGCTCACTGCCAGCATGCCGTGCTCGCCCCATGCGCGCAGAGCTCACCGCTAGCACGTTGTGGTCGCCCCGCGTGTGCTGAGCTCACCGCCGGTGCCCTGAGCTCGCCCTATGTGCGCTGCAGTTACCCTGCACGCGCTGAGCTCGCCGCAGTTACCCCGCACACGCTGAGCTCGCCCCACACTCCCTGCGCTCGCCTTGTGTGCATCGAGCTCGCCGCCGGTGCCTTGCAGCCGCCCCGAGAGCCCTACGCCCGCCCCGCGCGGCCTACGGCTGCCCCAAGCCCGCTGCCCTCACCACACTCGTCCACGCTTGCCGCCACCTGCAAAAAGACTATAGGAAACGGCTCGGTTTTGGCCGAAACATAAAACATTGGTTTCAATTTTCTAAAAATATAATTTATATTTTTATGTTTTCTTATATTAATATTTAAGTTAAATTTGTTTATGTTACTCTTTTTAGTTATTAAACTTCTTCATATTATTTTCTCTTTACTTTCCATCTTGTATATAGTAATATAAAAAAATTAATTTCATGGATATCAAATTTAATTTAACTTAATTAAAATATAATATAATATTATGGTAAAATTATCAGAAATATTTTTCTATGTTTTATTTTTTTTTAATTTTATAAATATTATAATATTTTAAATAGGTATAAAAATTGACTATCAAGTTCCATTTATACCTTGTTTTAGCAAGGAGGCTATTGAAATGGTAAAGCCCAGGCTTGCAAAAAAAAAGACTATACAAGTAATCAACTATCAAAACTAATTTAAATTGATTAAAATATTATGTAATATTATGTTAAATTTAGTTATAAAATTGTTTTGATTTTTAATTTTTTAAAATTTTAAAAATTTTATAGTATTTTAAATTTGAAGTCAAAGTATAGTCAAAATATAGCCAAATAATAGTTAATACATAATAAAAGAAGAAACATTTTTGGTTAAAACTAAAAAGAAATGGTTTTGGCCGAAATGACTAGAAAGATCAACACATATCGGTTTCTCTGGATATCAAAATTGATCCCAAAAGCGAGACTTAAAACCTTGTATTACTCATCAACTCAAGAAGAGACTTGTTGGCCTGTATGACAACCTAAGAAAAGGGTGAATTAGGTATAATTAAAATAAATAGCAATTTTCAATGAAACTAAAGCCCAATTTGATTTGTCCAAATAATTCCACACAAATTTCAATCAAACTTCAATCAATCACAAATGTAATTATGTAAATTAGGTAAGAAAGAATGACATCATAATTAATGTGGTGCATAGACTAACTGCTCTTACTTTATAGTCTTTACCTTGTTTTTGAAAACTTGAATCACTTCACTAGTGATATTATTTCATTAGAGTGAAGCCACGCATGTACAACCAATCTTGCTGCAACTGGCAATATCCACTCCACATTGGAGTCTTTGTACACTCACACTCCTAACAAACTAGGAGTGTTTACAAGTGGAAAAAATAGAAATGTCATAATTGAGTTTCACTACAAAATCTCTTAAGATAAGCTCAAGGGCAATTGGAGATTTGTTATGAAAGTAATATTTTAGAATATTTTTTGACTAGAACACTTGGAGTGGCTTTGATTTCTTCTCTCAAAAATTAAAAGATGCAAAAGTTATTTAGTGAAGTCCTTTCAACTTTATTTATATCTTTGGAGTCAAATCAAACTGTTGGGGGTAGAACTCTCGATTTGGTTTGCTCTAACGATTAAAAAACTAATCGTTAATTGTGAAAATTTAGCAAATTGGATGTCCACTTGACCAATCAGATGTACGGTAAAGAGAAAACTCAGAGACTAATTTTCTTTGTCGGTCATCCGATTATCAACCGGTTGTCCGGTACTGCTTGGCTCAGAAGTTTTGAATACTTCTTTGACATAACTAATCATCCGATTTTGAACCAAACGTACAGTTCAATCAGAATAGTTTTGTTAAGATCTTTCTATAGTTTCTACTTTATGAGATAAAAAGTTCTAAATAAAACGCTCTCAAAATCAAACTTTGACTCGGCTAAAATAAAAGATGAAAATCTAAACCTAATTAATTCGGTTTCTTGAGTAATCTTCAAGCCATTTACATATTTTTTTAAGTCATGTTCTTTAAATCATCATTATGCCTCAATCATCTTCATGATTGCTTTTATGTCTATCTTTTCTTTGAGACTTCTGAATGATCTTGAATTTCACTTTGACCTGGATTATGCTTCAATCTACATCGCTCAAAGAATTATCAAATACATTACTTGGTCATCATCAAAGTTATAAAGGGTGACAAGACTTAGGCCATAAGGCCGAAAAATATTTTGGTAACCGATCAAAATTGGACTCATATCCCAGTGGGCTCCATGTTTTTTTTTAAAAAATATTTTGCATATAAACACTTAAAATTAGGATAAAAATTAGACATATAGACATATTATGAAGAGTTTTTTACATACAACTCTCAAAAAATAACTAAATTACGGATAATTTTTTGACTTGTTTATAATTACGTATAATTTTTCTTTAATTTTCAGAGAGGTTTTTGTTATCTTTTGGATTTTGATAATGATCAAATTAGTATTTAACAAATTTTTAAAGTTGTGTTAAGATTCAAGATTGTCACTGATTATCCAAGTTTATGAAAGATTGGGTTTTAAGATAAAGCACATTAAATGATAAAAGTAATGACTTGAAGATAAAAGGAATGACAATTTGAAGATGAAGCTTAAAGATTAGGAAAAAAGCTCAAAGTGCTCAAAATAGAATATCATCTCAAGGCTAATAAGTTTAGAACATTTATTTTTTTTAGTCATACCGAATATTTGCTTTGATATTGTTTTGTTTAGAGCATTTGTCGAGTGGAGTTCAGTAGCAAGCTCTTAACAAAACTTGTCAGACTGAACTGGATGCCCAATTTATAATGGATGTTCGGCATGTATAGAAGACCAATGATCCCCACGATACTGAACATTCATTTGAAATAGAACATTTGATAGAAGTCAAAAATGTCTATTTTTTGTTCTCTATCAGATGTCCAATTAACAAACAAGCATATTATTTGAACTGAATTTGCATGATAATGGCTAGTTTTTGATTGTTGGAGCAAATCAAATGGTGGAATCTTACTCCCAATAGTTAGGTTTGACCCATAAGGTATAAATAGACATGATTGAGCTTCTTTTAATAAGTTTTTACAATTTCATATCTATTTTAGAGAGGAGATCAAAGCCTCCAAATATCTATTATCCCAAGAATACTCTAAATCTTCCAATCTCAGATCAAATCCTTATTGCCCTTGTTCCTAATCTTTGAGTGATCTTGTAGTGAGTATTAAATATAATATATTTTATTTTTTTCATTTGTAAATACTTCTATGTATTAGGAGTATGAGAGTGCAATAGCTCTAGTATGAAGTAGATTTTCTTGATTGGAGAGATCAATTGTATGAGCATGACTTTACCCTAACAGAGCAATGGACGTGGCTTCACCCAAAGGAAGCAACATTTGTAGTTTGCAAGTAGATGTAAAAGTTTGGCTTTACCTTAAAAAGCGACATCACTAATGGAGTGATTCAAGTTCTCAATAATGAGATAAAGGTTGTGAGTAGGAGCGGTTGGTCTTAGAATCATGTAAAAATCATAGTACACTTTCCTTTATTTATATTATTGTACTTGTGATTAATTGGAGTTTGATTGAAATTGCTAAAATTTATGAGTATCTATCTTGAAATTTATATTAGAGTTTGATCATATTTATAATTATAAATTATATTTCAAAACTTATTTCAAAACTCTCTCAAAAGTTGCTATATTCGCCAACAATTGGTATCGGAGCCACGTTCTTATGCTTTTGAATTAACATCCTTTTGGCAACCTTTAAATTTTTGCTCTTAAATAATTTTTTCAAAATTTTTATTTTCATCTTTCTTGAACTTTTATTCTTGATTCCTTGATTGATCATTCTCTTAAGTATCATAGATAGGGGGAGCATGTATATAACCTTTGAATTTTTTTAAAAGCTATCTATGTATATTTTAAGGGGGAGTTTCTATTGCCTCATATTGTTAATCACTTTGAATTTTAATAATTACTATTTTGAGGCTAGTTGATAGGAATTCTCTTGCACATTCTTTAATTTTCATATCTCTTGAAGTATAATATTAGTGGAAATATTTACAAATCCTTGCTATTGTTTCTCTCTACCCCATGTTGTTTGTAATGAACTTATTTGGGGGGAATTATACTTTTGATGATGTTAAAGAGGGAGAACAATATGCATATTTATAAAACTTATTAAATATATTATTATTTAATTTTTATAGTAAAAAGCATATCTAATTATCTTTTTGTGCATCTATTATATAGCATGCCCACTTATTTATCTTATGTATAGTTTGTCATCATTAAAAAGGGGGAGATTATTGTCCTTTAAATTTTGATAATAATCGAACTAGTGTTTAACAAGTTTCTTAACTTGTGTTAAGTTTTAAAATTATTACTGATCATCCAAGTTTGTGAAAGATTGAGTCTCAACATAAAGCACATTAAATGATGAAAGTAATGACTCGAAAATAAAAGGGATGATAATTTGAAGACAAACCTTAAAGATCAAGAAAAAAAGCTCAAAGTGCTGAAAATGGAAGATTATCTCAAGGCTAATAGGTTTAGAACTTTTATTTTTTTTAAACATGTCAAAGATTTACTTTGAGATAATTTTATTTAGAGCATTTGTTATGTGGAGTTCGGCAGCAAACTCTTAATAGAGTCTACCAAACGTCCGACAAATATAGAAAATATTTATCTTTTGTTCTCTATTGGATATTTGATTGACAAATGAACATTCAATTCACACTAAATCTGCACAACAACAACTAATTTTTGGATCATTGGAGTGAACCAAATGGTGGGATCTTACTCTTGATGACTAGGTTTAACTCATAAGGTATAAATAGATATGATTGTGCTTCTCTTAATAAGTTTTTACAATTTCATATCTATTCTAGAGAGGAGATAAAAGCCGCCTCCCCCCCAATGATTATTCATGAACATTAAAAGAATGTATATCTCTATTAATTCAGCATTCGTCACCATCCTTAAAGTATTTGAGACTTTGATATAGAGTTGATGACACCATCTTATTTTCATATAACCATGGTCTCCCTAATAGTGCTTTGTAGGATGCATCAATGTTGATTACATAGAACTTGGCATCAGTCATCAATTTGCCTATTTTCAGAGGTATGGTTATGGCTCCAAAAGCTCTTTGATTATTTTGATTAAACTCTTGGATAATTATAATTGCAGATGATAGGTAGCACACATCCAGAGCTAAGGCCCTTAACATGTGGAGAGCCATCAAATTGACTAAAGAGCCTGAATCAATGAAGATGCGATTAATTTTAATTCCATCATTATTCCCAGTGACATATAATGGCCTATTATGATCTGTTGTCCTCGATAGCAAGTCATCATTTATGAAAGTAATGTTAGAAGTTTGACAAATGTATAAAGACTCCTTCATTTTCTCTTCAGTGATGTATACTTGGTAATTAGTTAGGTTTTGCAAAATATGCAGCAACATGCTCCTAAGTTCTTATGACATCATTAGGGTATCAAAGACATTTAGCATGACATGGATCTTTTTGAGATGAGCCACAATATTATATTCTACTTTGTTGGGTGTAGGTTCAGCTTGTGAAGACTCAACATCCTAATTTATCTAAATTTTTTTATTCTTATCTCTGGGGATGTTCTTATCCCTAGATACTGGAGCTTGTCTTTGGGGTAGTATTTTACCACCTTTTAGTTGCATTTGGTTTGTATTCCTCAATTGAATTCTAGCATTATGAGACTAATAAGGCTCTTTCTTAGAGTCACTACAAAGGTTAATCATGCAATAAGATGTGGTGGATCCTTGCCATTAATTGATAGTTTTTTGGATATCTTTGAAAGATGTGACTGGATAATAATCATCCTATTCAACATCTGAATTGGGCACATGAGGCCTTCTTATAGAGAGATTTTCAAAAATTCTTGGGATGAACCCTTCTATTTCATTAGTTGGCATGACCTTCTTTAGGATTTTGTATTTAGGGCATTTCTTTCATAGATGTTTGGATTAGCTCAACACAGGAGTTTGAGTGGGCTCCAACATTAGCATGTTTAACCCTATCTCGAAATGCTTGCTTCTTCTTTTGGTGCTTGCTAATGTAGGGCCTCCCTAAGCGGTCATAGGATTTTTCTAACTCAGACATAGAGTTATATTTCACATCCATGTTTTGTATATATAATTCTTCTAAAGTTAATAGGGGCACCCTTCTATAGGTACTAAGATTGAGATTTCACCAAATCTAATAGGTTGACCAATTTTTGCTAAATCACTTGACAATAATTAAGATGGCTGCTCATCAGTGTTTACTTTGGATGTGTGAGTCACCATACGACAAGAGACAGTGAACTTAGATAATTATCTTTGATAGTGTGTGGCTTTCTTGACTCATCTTTGGAGTAGTTGGCACGGATGATCATTTTGTTCCTGGAGAGGATTAGTAGGTGATTCTCCACCACTCTTGTAAGGTCTTTTGTGTGGCTTTACTTTCTCTGCTAACATCTTTTACATCTTATCGACTTCATCACAGAGCATGATAGTCATATTTGACATACTTTCCATGTGGGTAGCCATAACCTATATGTGTTTGTTTAGCATTTGCATTTGCCCCATGACAAACTTCATGTTAGTCATAGTTAGTTCTTTTATAGTAACTAACTATACTTTGAGCATGCCATATTTGTATTCATGGGTAAATTACTCTCTATGGTAGTTGTCTTGGGAATAACCCTCAGGGCAACTCTAGGATCTTTCATATTAGTAGTAACATCCTCAATGAATCTATTCACTTCTTCGCACCTTGCACCCTAAATTTCATAATAATTGAAATGATAGGGTGGGGATTGGCTTGGTTATAAACCTTTGATAGTAAATATAAGCACATTGCCACTGGAAGTTCATCTTCTTCATCTCTCATAGCAGGATCCTCTAATAGAATTTGTCAGGAAAGAATTCCTCAAGAGTTACTTGACTTCTTTCTCTTTGTATGTATTCTTTTAGGGAATCGATGTATTCTTGGATGGTTAATTTTTTGACAATGTATTTATCCGGCTGAATCAACTTCTTCTTCTTGCTCCTATTTTTTGACATTTTGGGTAGGTAGGAGAGCTTGTTCTGATGAATTTTTTCTTATCACTATCCAGGACTTTTTAAGATTTTTAGCCATCTTCTTTATCAACTTTTTCAATCTTTTAGAGATATAGATTTCTCACAGTGCTCCTACTCAAGTATACGCTGTGGTTCTTCCCCAAAGAGAAATTCGACAAGTGGTTTATGTGTCTCGAACATAATAATGTGATTGATGTATTTTGTGAGTAATTCAAATAAAATTGATTTCGAGAGACTTACTTGACCCCTTGGTATTGACTTTCAACCCAATCTTTGAATACAAAATAGTCTTTAATAGTATGACCCAAAATTTTGTGGTAAGGATAGTAGTTTAGATAATCCTTTTTATTGGCTTCATTTATCCTTTTACATTTTGAAAGTTGAAGGCCTAATTTAGGGCACCTCGAAAGATTTTTCCCACCTTCTCTTTTTTAAAAGAGTATTTTCTTCTAAGATTTTGTTAAATATCATTGGATGGTTCTAAGCTTCTTTTATTTGCAACCAAATTTATATAGATTTTGGTTATAAACTAGCATACTATTCAAATGCCATCCTAGTTAAGCTTGATACAAATTAGTAGAGTAATAATGAGGGGCTATTACTTGAGTACCCACATAAAGTCATAAAATGAGTTATTTGTAGTTTAGGATTACCAATGCTATTAAATTATTTAAATTTAGGCACTGTATAGTCTTTAAAATATAGTACTTAGTTGTGATGACTAGGGTATAATTTATCTGTATTATTTATCATACCTGTGTTATTCCCTTGTCTTAGTTGTGTAGCCACCATTCGTTACACTTGCTATTAAATGTACATCGGCAACTCCATATTGGTAGAAATTTTTGAAATGGAGGATTGGGTATTCCTTGCTGGTGGAGTAGTTGCTTATGAAGGACCTATATTTTCTGAGATTTCACATATGAGGGGTGTGTCTTCTACCGCTTCTACAGCTTCCTGAGGTGACTGTTGAGATCATTCTAACTTGTTAAGCTTTTGTCTCATTTGTATTATAATCTCCATCAATTCTCTAACCTTCTTCTGAGCTTCATCTTTCTCTTTTCCTTATTATTTCAATTGTTCCCGTAGCGCTTATATGGTTATTTCATCATTAGAGCTTTTGGTTATGATCAAAGCTTCTGTCAAAACATGATGGTCCACATCTTGAGGAACAAGTCTTAGCTTGGTGTGTTTTGGGTTGAGGGTAACTTCTCTCATCAGTTGAGTTACCTCATGTAGGAGTTTGTTTATGGAAAAGTAGTTATACTTTCTCCCTGGTGTGGTAGTAAGGATTGGCTCACAATGACCCTTTCTTCCTAAATCTCCTTATTTATAAGTCTCGTTCCTGCAATCTTCTTTTGGCATTTGGCCTATTGAGGCATGGGCTCGTGGTCCTTTCTATAGTCATGGTGAGAAATGACTCTAAAGGTATGGGTGGTCTCCCTTTTAGGAGTCTTTACTGGATTATAGCTTTATAGTGGCTCTTGTTATTTTGCTTAGTTATATGCCCTTTTGCCATAGTTTTGAGGTAGGATTGTGCCCCCTTTAACTTCTTTTATCCTTCTCTAGGCTAGTTAATGGGGCAAAAGATTTAGAAGTGGGAATGGTAATGACTATCTTTATTCATTTTGGGCCTAGTCTCTAGAAGACTAACACCCTTGCTAGTTCAGACTCAGCTTTTGACTCTTCATTAGTTTAACCCTTCTCATTTGGAATGATGATATTACATCTTTTTCCTCTAGATGGAAGGCAAGAAGTGAGCTAGTCTTGCATGACTGTAACTTCAATTGGTATAATAGCAGGTGCTCTCTTGAATTGAACTGCTTTAAAAATGGTTTTGAACTCAATTTGAACTTTAGCTACTTTTACCATGACCATCGACTGAGGTAGACACACTACTGTTCCTACCTCCAGGATGATGGTGTACTTTGGAATGGGAAAGCTTTTTGTTGATGCTATTGGATGCTTTCTTCTATAAGAAGAAATACAATTGGTTAATTTTTAATTATAATTATATCTCATTAACATCTCTATCATATTAGATAGGTTTTTACATTTGGAGGAGAAGTCATATCTCACCAGCTATGCTAGAATTGTGGGATTGAGATTGATTACTTGGGATAGCAAAGACCTTGAGGAGTAACCTCAAAATAATAAATCAAAAGTGTTGTGGTTTAAGTGCGCAATTAGGTATTGTGGGAACATGACATCTAACAAGTGTAAGATCCTATTATTACTTGCCTCGACGATTGTTAGATAGAGACACAAAAGAAAATAAGAAAGCATAATTTGATTGATATTAAAAAATGATACATGGCTTAAGTAAGGACATACCCTTAATTTATATTTTAATAAATTTAAATACGAAATAAGAAAGGGAATAGGAAGAGCTCAATATTTGCCACTATCATACTCATGCTGTTGGACTGTGCAGAGCCTGGCTTAGGTAGGTTCTGATTTGATCATTGGTGGATGTTGATGATTTGGTTTAATGGTGTCATCCAATGGGACATGGAAGGTGATGAAAGGGGTTTGAAGTGTTTTCGATAGCTTTGAGTTTCAGTGATATCTTCGTTAGATGGCATTGTCGGTGTCTTATCAGGATTAGCTTGAAGTATTTTTGATAACATTGAGCTTTGACAATAACTTTATAATATGAAGTATTTCTGTTAGCCAATAAGACATTGGCGATAACTTTATTTAGTTTGAAGTATTTTCATAGATAATAAGGCATGGGCTATAACTTCATGGTTGAAGTATTTTAATAGCCAATAAAATGTAGGCGATGACTCGTAGTTGAAGTATTTCTATAGCTAATAAATTATAGGCGATAATTTCATGGTTGAAGTATTTTCATAGCTAATAAGATGTAGGCAATAACTTCATGGTTGAAGTGTTTCCATAGCCAATAAGACATAAATGATAACTTTATGATTTGAAGTGTTTTCATAGCCAATAAAGCATAGATAATAACTTTGTTTGAACAAGGCAATGTGGTTGATTGACTGAGCAAGTTCAATCTTACTTTGGTTTGGTTTAATTTGATTATCAATGGCCTCTTAGGCATCTTGTCGATTAAATTTAGAGTATTATCAATACTTTTGGGTTGGCTTAGCTCAAAAGATGCACCATCAATGGCTTCTAGGGTTGACTGACTTTGAAGCATGATCAACGACTGTAAGTTTGTTATTGGTTGACTTCATTTGAATAAATCATTATGGCTAATTGACTAAATAAGTTCAAGTTTGCCTTTAGTTCAATTTGCATATTTTGAAGTTCAGGCCTAACTTTAGTTCAAACCTGATTTGTTTCAATTCAATGTTCAGAATTTGATTGAATTGTAATTCACTAACCCTTCCTAAGGGATAATGATATATTTTGATTTTTTTCTTCCCAGAACCTTTAGTGATTGGGGTTTGCACTAATACTTTATAGTAGAATAGGAGAATCATGTGAAATATCCATTTCCAAAATCACTATTGGCATTGGTGGTGAATATTTCATTTGCAATAATGATAATTTACCAAGTTTGCCATTTATTTTCAAAAGAACATTTATCAAATATTGATCATTAACTCTAGTAGGAGAAATATTGATTTTGATATGAGTCTGATTTGATTTAGTTCAATATTTAGAACTCAATTTTAGCTTGAGTCTAATTCATTCGATTCATATCAAGTTTGATATTGTGTTGGACTCTTATCGAGTTTGGGTTTAAAACTTAATGGACTTTGGTTCAAGTTCAAGTTGATTTAGGTTCAACTTGATTTTAGATCAAGATCAACCTGGTTCTAATTTGACTTTGAGTTTGATTTGACCCAATTAGCTTTCAATTGAAACTTGATTTAACCTAATTAGGGTTTAATTCAAACTTAGTTTGAGCTAAATAGGATTTGATTTGAAATTGACTCAATTTTAACCTAATTAGGGTTGAGTTTGAGCTGATTTTGGTTGTATTAACTCAATTTGGATTTTGGGTCTAATTCAATATGAGTTTTAATCCATCTATTTGATCAATTTTAGTCTATTTGGTGGTCTATTTAAGTCAGCTTATTTTTATTCATTGAGTTTAGTTTGATTTGAGAGCCCTTAGACTGTCATGATAACTTCAAATGAGCTTGTGGGTGGGCCTTTGAAGTGTGGGTCTGAAGACTAGCTTGAGAAATATGAGCTCAAGGGTTGGCTTAGAAGTATGAGTTTGAAAATTGACTTGAAATGCAAGTTTGAAGACTAACTCGAAGTGCAAGTCTGAGGGCAAACTTGATTCAATGGACCCAAAGGCTGGCCTCGTTTTGGCAAGCCCAAAGACTGACTTGAGTTCAACAGGCTCAAAGGCTAGTCTAGTTTCAACTGGCCCAAAGGCTGGCCTAGTTTGGTGTGCTTGAAAGTTAGCCTGAGTTCAATGGACCCAAAGACTGACCTGATTTTTGTAGGCCTAAAGGTTGGCTTAGTTTTAGTGAGTTTAAAGGCTTGCCTGATTTCAGCAAGCTTGAAAGCTAGCTTGATTTCGGCAGGTCTGAAAGTTGGCCTGTGTTCAGTGGACCCGAAGGCTGATTTGATTTTAGTGTGCATGAAGGTGGGCCTAGTTTCAACGGGCCCAAAGGTTGGCTTGGTTTTCACCGACCTGAAGGTTAGCTTGAGTTTGGCGATCCCAAAGGTTAGTCTAGTTTTGGCGGGTCGAAAGGCTATTCTGTGAATGCGCAAAATCACGAGTGGTTGTGAGCATGAGATAATGATCATGTAAGCGTAGACATGGAGAAGATAGGAGAAGCTGTGAGTGGCCGCGAGCATGGAAGCAAGCCAGTTTCTCCTTTCTTTGAATCTTCTCCTCTGATTCACCTTTGATGCCTTCCTTCTACTCTTTTTTGAATTTTTTATTTTATTATTAGTATTTTTTTTGGCAACTCAACTTCTCTCCTTCTTCTCTTTTTGGCCAAATTTTTCTCCTTTTTTTTGCTTGCCAACAACTTTTCCTTTTCTTTTTTATATTTTTTCTTTACCTTCATCCTCCTTCTTTCCATGCTTACATGCTTTTTCCTTCACTAACCAAGCCATGATGGCTTGGGTCTTCTTCTCAGCTAGATCTGGCTAGCCTCCAATCATTGGTGAGTAGCAGAGTAAGAGCTTGGTTGCTAGCCTTCCCCTCTTCTTTGGTTTAGGGACCGGATTTGGCCAAGTAGGTAGCAGTGTGGTGAGCAGGGATAGTGGCGGGCTGCGCATGGCAGTGGAGATGGAGGATGAACAGATGGCACTCGTAGGAGGCAGCGCACGGATAGGGAAGGGGGGGTGCAAGTGGAAGGTCTCCAGTAAGATAAGAGTTCGGAGTAGGCCAATATAGTTGGCAACAAGGGTGAGCTAATGTGTGGGAGGTAGTCATGGTGGGGCCAAAGATAAGGGTGTAGTGACGCTAGAGGAGATGGCAGCGAGAGTAGCAGATGTGGGTATGGATGCGGCGGCTTGGCCGTGTGGCAATGCTCCGATGAGGAGGGGTGCAAGAAGACCAAGAGCAGGCGGGTGTAGCAAGGCTAGGGTTTCAGCGAGGCTCGAGCTCTAGTGAGGAGGTGGCATAGGTACGAGGAAGAGGTTTAAATCAATAAGGAGCTGGGAGCAACTCAGGTTGCTTTCAAGGACAAAGCAACCAAAAAACATAATAGGAAAAAGAGAAAAAAAATCTAGGTGTACTAACCTCTCCGAGCTTATTTAGATTCTTGTCTCCTTGTTCTAATCTCTTCTCATTCTGATATCCCCTTCTCTATTTAATGTTAACGAGGTTTCTATAGAGTTCAAAGAGATGAAGTTGGGTTGGAAATGACTTCCTTTTACTTGAATTTTTGAATGATGGAGTGGCTACGGATGGATATGGATGTGATTGGATGAGCCTGTAGATACATATAGATAATTTTATTTATTATAGATGATAATAATTTGAAAGTTGTACTTATCTCAGACATTGAATTTATAGAGGGGCTATTTGCATCTTTTTTGGGAAACTTAGATTAAATTGTAATTCTATGAATTATAGAGGTCTTTTTACAAAGCGAATTTATTTATAAAATTTTAAAACATTCAAGGTCCTTTTTGAATAAAATTTATACTTATTTGTACATAAAATTTTTTTGTGAAACTTATTTACAAAAACTTATAATTCTAGGTGAATACAAAATTTTGGAGGGATTTATTCACAAAATCCAGAGTTCGTAGGGATTAAATTACAATTATCAATCTTTTGAGGGGTTTATTTACAAACGCTAAATTTTGTGAAGGCCAATTTATAATTTTAGGATTTCATTGGACTCTTTCATAAATTTCAATTCTAGGGACTTATTCATAAGAAAATCCAGTTAAGGACCTTTTTGTAAGAATTTACTCGATTTAAGGATCGATTTGTAAATTTCCTATAGTTTTCATTTTGAGCCAGATTTTGGATGAATTTTGGGTCCAATCTAGGTTCAAATATCCGACCCATTTAGCTCATTTGGACAAAGACTAGCTTGAGCCTAAATTCCTCAATGATTCAGGTTTGAATTGAGCTTAATTTTCGGCCAAACTCTAATGCAATTTAAGTCTAACTGAGACCCATATTTGAGTTATAATTTAGTTACATATAACTATCAATTTTAATCATATTTCATTCAAAATTTTATTATGGTAAAAATTACTTCAAATAAATTATTCCCTTTGCATCCTCTTCTCAAGTTCTGATGAGAGGAGAGAGTGGAAATAATTTTTAGGTACTTACCCCTGTATCAATATTTCAAGAGTTACTATATATGTTTGAATTACCACGCAAAAGTGAACTTGACTTCCCATATGACAATAGACTTGATTTGCCATATGAGATTGGACTTAGGGTATCACAATAAGTAGATTTAATTTTTCATAAGAGGTAGACCTGACTTTATACAAAAAGTAGACTTAATTTACTACATAAAGATGGATTTGATTTACTATGTAGATACATGCTTAATCACCACATAATATAAACTTGATTTGACATGTGAAAATGAGCTTGGTTTTGCTATGTAGAAGTGAACTTGATTGGCTATGTGAAAGTGGATTTGATTGCTATATGGAAGTGGACTTAAGCTGTCATGTAGAAATGGACTTAGATTACCACATGAAAGTAGACTTGATTTGTCATATAGAAGTGGACTTAATTTACCATTTAAAATATGAGTTAGATTGTCCCATGAGATAGACTTTGGTTTGCCACATGAAAATATACTTAATAGATGGGATTTTGTGTCCACGTTTTACCTTAAGAAATATGGGGTGCATGTTTGACCAAGCATTCATTTTTAAGAAAGTCAGACATTTTGTCATAGATAAATATAGAAACTTTTATTTTATTGTTAGTGCCCTTAGATGCTAATGCATAATACCTCTTTAGGATTTGGGCATTGATTGGTGGCATAGGTCTTTCTCCTTTGTTATCAATCAACTAGTAGGATCCTCCTTCAAATGTCCTTTTGATGATATAAGAGCCTTTCCAATTAGGTTTAAATTTGTCTTTCTTACTTCAGTTTGGAATTATGGGTCTTCTCAAGACCAAAATCATTTCTCCTTTCTGAAAAGATCTAAGCTGAGTCATCTTATTGTAGGCCTTAAACATCTGTGTTTGATATATTTTTTTATTTTGTTGAGCTATAAGTTTTATTTTGTCCAAAGAATCTAGCTCTTGTAATGTAATTTTGTTGAGGTAAAGACGAACATCATTTTCTTTGGTAATTTGCTCTTGTAATGTAATTTTGAGGGAAAAAATTTATATCTCTAATGGCAAGACTATCTTAGTCCTAAACATTAATGCATATAGTGTTCATTAGGTAGGAGTTCGATATGTAATGCGATAAGCCTACATTACTTTAAAAAGTTTTTGATGCCAATGTCATTTATTTTTAACGATGACTTTCTTTAATATTTTGGAAAGGATCTTGTTGAATGCCTCAATATTTTCTCTTGCACTATAAATGGATGAATATCTTTAGTCTATCTTATGACGATGTGCGAATCATCTTACTTTAAAGTTTTTGAAGGATGATTCATTGTCAGAAATGATCATTTGAGAGATGCTGAATTAATATAGGATATTTTCTTGAAATAAATTGATAATGGTATCTGCTTTTATTTCCCTTAGCAGATTTATCTCTTCCCATTGAGAGAAGTAATCAGTCTCTACTAATACAAAAAGGTGACTCCTAAAAGAAGATGATTCAATTAGGCTGATTATATCTAAACCCCATGCCTCAAACGACCATGAGGATACCATTAGGTGTGAGGAGTTTGGATGTTGATGAATGAAGTCACCGTGAATTTAGCATAGGTGATATTTTTTGTATATTTGATGTAATCTCTCACCATTATGGGCTAATAGTATCCTATATGCTTAATCTTCACCATCATTTTTGGGCCCAATTAATGAGTCTCACAAGTCCTAAAATGTACCTCATACATAACTTCTTTGGCTTCTTTGTCTAAGAGATAACATAGAAGTAGTTAGTCGAAAGACCTTCTATAAAAAGTGTCATTGATAAGCAAAAAGTATGCGACTCTCTTCTTAAGTTGTGTCTGTGCAAATTTATCTTCTAAGGGTTCTTCACTTTTAAAGTAATTGGTGAATAGTATTCTCCAATCTATGGTATCTTCTGTTAGTTTAAATTAAATCTTCTCATGTTTGATGCTAAAGACTAAGATAGACTATGATTAGAGTTTTTCCTTAATTAGGATCAGCCAGTGCCTTGGGTAATTTGGCTAAAGAATTAGTTTTTACATTGATAGATCGAGAAACTTTAGTTATTTGGACATGTAGAATTTGCCTCATGAGTTTTTGAGCCTTTTGTGGTATTTTAGGAACTTAGATTTATGGATTTTATATTACCTCTCACTTGATTGATGATCAATTACGAGTCACTAAAGATATATAGGCACGATATTCTCATATTGAGGGTCATTTTTAATCCTGCAATTAGGACCTTATATTTAACCTTATTGTCTATACATGGTTTTGAGAGAAAATAGGAATATAGTAAAATGCCCACACTTGGAGTGACAAATACGAGTCCAATGCCTACTTTAATTTACAAAAGCTTCAGTCTGATTCCTAGCTTAATGGATGTTGTTCCATCAAAATATTACTTTCAATAAGATTAACCTTTTTAGCAAAAAGGATTTCTTTATAGGGGAGTTCACAGTTTAGTGGAGAGTTATTCGTCACTAAGTGAGTTGCAAGAAAATTAGCAAGGGCTTGTCCTTTAATTGCCTTTTAGGGAGTGAACCTGATATTATACTCCATGAGAATTAAGACCCATCTTGCTAGCCTTCCAATGAGTACAGGCTTTGTTATTAAATATTTTATGGGATCAACATTGGATGTTAAAATAACCTGATGAGAGAGCATATAATGTCTGAGCTCTTTAACTGCAAATATAAGTGTCAAATAATACTTTTTGATAGAAGAGTAGTTGTCTACCCCCACTAATATTCTACTTAAATAGTAGAGTGGATTTTTTTTTCTTTTTCATTATTTTGAGCAAGAAGTGCCTCTAAGGACCCTTCCATTGTGGCCGTATAAAGGATCAAACATTTATCAAGCAAGTGTGCTGCTAAGACTGGCGGCTTTAAGAGATATTACTTAATTCCTTTAAAAACTTATTGGCATTCTTGATCCCAAATTCCTTCTTCATTAATTTAGAGAAGGGCTTGCATTTTCCAGAGGGATTTGAGATGAATCTTCTTATGTATGTGAGTTGACCTTGGAATAACCTTAAGTACTTTAGGTTATTGGGTGGTAGCATATCCAAGATGGTTTTAATTTTAGATGGATCGATTTTAATCCCTTGGCACTTGACAATGAATTCGAGGAACTTCCTTGATGATACTCCAAAAGCATATTTCATGGGATTCACCTTCATGTTTGGTCCTGGATATGCTCATCTTTAGACTTGGTTTTGATGACCAAGTCATCTAGATAGCATTCAACTAGTTTGTGTACAAGGACATCAAAAATTTGGTTCATAACCCTTTGATAAGTGGCACCCGTATTTTTAAGTCCAAAGAGCATTACCTTGTAACAATAGATGTCAATTAGAGTTCAAAAGGTCATGTATTTTTCATCATCAAGATGCATTTTGATTTGATTATATCTTGAGAAACTATCCATAAAAGAGGACAATTCAAAATTGGCTGTATTGTCAATCATAATTTTCATTATGGGTAATGAAAAATCATCATTTGGACATACTTTATTTAAGTCCCTATAGTCCACATAAATACAAATTTGGCCATTCTTCTTCTTGACTGGCATATGCTTGCAACCTAAGCTGGATATTTCTCTTCCTTAATTAAGCCAACTTCGATTAGTTTCTTTGTCTTTTCTATCACTTTTTGTTCTAAGTCAAGTTTCATCTTTCTAGATGCCTGTTTGACAAGTGGAAGTTCGGGCTTGATAACTAGCTTGTGGACCGTGACTTTAGGATCCAATCCAAACATCTCCTTATAACTCCATCTAAAGTAGTCAATATATTCCTTGAGTACTGCTATGAGTTGGGTTTGGTTCTCCTCTAAGAGTTGTGTGCTAATAAAAGTTTACCTAGGATCTTTCTCTAAACCTAGGTTGATTTCCATCAATTCATCAATTGTGGCTTGCCCCTAGTCCTCAAAAGTTCTGGTAGAGCTTTCTTTGATTTGAGGATCATGTCTTCATCAAGTGATTCATCATTGGGATTTGGCAAGGGTTATTCTCTTAGTTTCGAGGGTATTTTAGTTACATCATGCCCTCTTTCTTTTGGTCTTGATAAACTTCTGTTGAGAATGTCATTTTCTTGTGATACTGGAGAACTATGGCTGGCTTGATACATACAGCCTGTGTATCAAAAGATGTTAAGGATGGTAGATTAGTCTTATTATCGAGCACAAGTTTAATAGTAATCATAAGACATGTATGGAAACTTGGAGTGATGTAGCCCAATCTTTTGGAATTCTTATTTTGTCTTCCATGGATATAGGAATGCCCTTGAGGTGGATCCCATAGATTTTTGAAAAAATAATTTCTTCCTTTGTTTGTTTAAGTTTGCAGTCAAACTTCTTAACTATTTGACGAAGAGTATTTGAAAAATACTTAGGTATGACCACTGGCTAATAGTTACCATCATCTTCTGAATTCTTAATTTTCAGGATCTAATGCATGCTTGAAACATAGGGGATTGTCTTATAAAATAATATATCCTTTTCTCCTTTATGTCGTGGAAAAATATAGAAGGTTATAATTCCTCCACAATATTGATACTTAGTTCATCTAGTGTCTTAAGTAACCCTTCTGGGAATTAGGAAAGAACTCTCTGTTGACTTTCATTGTTATCTTCATTAGAAGAATAGTCATCTAGGTAGAATAGTGGGGTTTCTTTATCTAAGGAGTCTATGTCGCTCCCTAGATGAGGGGCAAATATTAGACTAACAACCTTCTTCTTCACTTGGCTGATGGAAGCAGAATCTTTATCAATATGAGATCTTCGATAGTATTTCACATCATCATAATGTATCTCATAAATATCAAAAGGATGCTGATCTCCATTAATTTAGCATTCATCATCATCCTTAAAGTATTTAAGACTTTGATGTAGGGTTGATGGCACCATCTTATTTTCATATAACCATGGTCTCCCTAATAGTGCTTTATTGGATGCATCAGTGATGATTACATAGAACTTGGTGTCAATCATTAATTTACCTATTTTCAGAGGTATGGCTATGACTCCAAAAGCTCTTTGATTATTTTGATTAAACCCTTGGAAGGTTATAATTTCAAATGATAGGTGACGTACGTCCAGAGCTAAGGCCTTTAATATGTTAAGAGTCATCAAATTGACTAAAGAACCTAAATCAATGAGGATGTGATTAATTTTGATCCCATCATTATTTTCAGTGACATATAATGGCCTATTATAATCTATTATTCCCAGTAGCAGGTCATCATTTGTGAAGGTAATGGTAGAAGTTTGACGAGCATATAAAGACTCCTTCATTTTTTCTTTAGCAAAGTATGCTTGGTAATCAGTTGGGTTTTGCAAAATATACACCAACATGCTCCTAAGTTCTTGTGACATTATAAGGGCATCACAGACATTTAGCATGACAAGGATCTTCTTGAGATGAGCCATAATGTTATATTCTACCTTTTGGGTGTTGGTTCAGCTTGTGAAGGCTTAACATCCTCATTTATCTAAATTTTTTTATTCTTGTCTCTCGGAATGTTCTTATCCCTAGGTACTGGAGCTTGTCTTTGGGGTAATATTTTACCACCTTTTAGTTGTATTTGGTTTGTATTCCTTGGTTGAATTCTAGCATTATAAGACCAATAAGGCTCTACCTCAGAGTCACTACCAAGTTAATCATGTGATAAGAGGTGGTGGATCCTTTCCCTTAATTGATAATTTTTTAGATATCATTGAAAGATGTGACTAGATAATAATCGTCCTATTCAACATTTGATTTGGGCATATGAGGCCTTCTTACAGAGAGATTTTCAAAGATTCTTGGGATGAACCCTCTATTTCATTAGTTGGCATGACCTTCTTTAGGATTTTATATTTAGGGCGCTTCTTTTGCACATGTTTGGATTGGCTCGACATAGGAGTTGAGTGGGCTTCAACATTAGCATGCTTAATCTTGTCCCAAAATGCTTGCTTCTTCTTTTGGCGCTTGCTAATGTAGGGCCTCTCAAAGTGGTCATAGGATTTTTTTGACTTGGACATAGAGTCATATTCAACATCAGTGTTCTATATATATAATTTCTCTAAAATTGGTAAGAGTCACCCTTCCATAGGCTTTAGGACTGGAATTTCACCAAATCTAACATGTTAACCATTTGCTACTAGATCACCTAATGACAATTGAGATGGTCGATCATCAATATTTATTTCAGATGTGTGAGTTACCATGCAATAAAAGACATTAACTTAGATAATTATCTTCGATAATGTCTGGCTTTCGTGGCCCATCTCTAGAGTAGTTGACATGGATGATCATTCTGTTTCTGGAGAGGGTTGGTACGTAATTTTGCACTTCTCATGTAGAGTCTCTTTTGTGTGGCTTTACTTTCTCTCCTAGCACTTTTTCTATCTTTTCAACTTCGTCACAGAGCATGGTAGTCGTGTTTGACATACTTTACATGGCGAATTACTCTCTAAGATAGTCATCTCGGGAATAGTCCTCCGGATAACCCTAGGATTTTTTATTTTATCAATCACATTCTTAATGAATCTATTCACTTCTTCTCACCTTACAACTTGAAATTCATTATTATTAAAATAACAAGGTGGGGATCAGCTTGGTTGTAAACCTTCAACAGTAAATATGATGGAGCATGTTGCTACTGGAAGTTCATCTTCTTCATCTCTCATAGTAGGATTCTTTAGTAGAGCTCTGAGTTTATCGAGGAAGAATTTCTCAAGAGTTACTTGACTTCTTTCTCTTTGGATGTATTCCTTCAGGGAATCAATGCATTCTTAAATCGCTAATTTCTTGACATCATATTTATCCGGCTGAATCAGCTTCTTCTTGCTCTTATTCTTTGTCTTTTTTGACTTTTTGGATAGGTAGGAGAGCTTGTTTTGATGAAGCTTTTCTTATCACCATCCTAGAATTTTTAGAATTTTTAGCCATGTTCTTTTTCAGCTTCTTCAGTCTTTTAGAGATGTAGATTTTTCACAATGCTCCTTCTTGGGTATACACTGTGCTTCTTCCCTAAAGAGAAATTCAGCAAGTAGTTTATGTGTCTTGAACACAATAATGTGATTGACGTGTTTAGTGAGCATTTCAAATAAGTCTAACTTTGAGAGAGTTAGTTTGCTCTCTTGGTATTGACTTTTAACTCAATTTTTGAATATAAAATAGTCTTAAATAGTATGACCCAACATTTTGTGGTAAGGATAGTAGTTTGGATTATCCTTTTTATTAGCTTTATTTATCCTTTTGCATTCTAAAAGTTGAAGGCCTATTTTTAGGACATCTTGGAAGATATTGCCCACCCTCTCTTTTTTAAAATAATATTTTTTTCTAAGCTTTTAGTAAAAATCATTGGATGGTTCTACTTTTCATCTCATTCAAGAGTTGGTAGTTTCTGAGGGTTACCTATACTCATGGTGGGGTTTGTAGGTTTCTTGTATTCATTTGTTGTGAATACTGCCCTCATATTTTTAGAGGATTTCCCTCACTTCACTTTATCTTTTTCTATTTTGGGATTTTGTGAATTAGGTAAGGGTGGGGGACTAATCCTCTCCAACTTCCTAACCTATGCAATGAGGTCTCAGAAAGTATGAACAAAAGAGGTACTTAGATAGGGTACCATCCAAATCTTCCTTATGTTACCAAGGACTAGATTTATAGCTTCAAATTGGTATATAGATTGTTCACACCTAATATTAATGTTTCTCCACTATGTGATATATCCAAAATCGATTCATTGTCATGTTTTGGTATTAAGACAAGGTCCATAAAAGTCATCTTGTCATTGACTCCCCTAAAACTAATTCAAAAATCTTCTTTTATTTGCAACCAAGTTTGTATGGACTCTCATTGCAAACTAGTATACTACTCAAATGCCACCCTAGTTAAGCTTGTTGGAAATTGACGGAGTAACAACGAGGGGTTATTACTTGAGTACCCACATAGAGTCATAAAATGAGTTATATATTATTTATCGTTACCAATGACATTAAATTATTTAAATTTAGGCATTATATAGCCTTTAAAATATGGTACTTAGTTGTGATGACTAGAGTACAATTTATTTGCATCAGTTATCATACTCATATCATTTCCTTGTCTCAGTTGTATAGCCACTATTCGTTACACTTGTTGTTGAATGTACATTGACAGCTTCATATTGGTAGAAATTTTTGAGATGGGGAATTAGGTATCCCTTGCTGTTGGAGTAGGTGCTTGTGAATGACCTATATTTTTTGGGATTTCACCTATGAGGGGTGTGAATGACTGTCTTCATTTGAGGGCAAACTTCCTAAGTCGATTGATCCTAATAACTTTCCCTTTACTTTCGATAGTTAGGATAAATGCTTCTTCATTAGTGCACATGTTTATACTTACTTTTAGTTGTCCCCTTTCAGGAGTTTGGTGAGGGTGATCAAAGATTAAGCTTCATTTCGGAATACTGACACCCTTGCTAGTTCACACTTAGCTTTTGACTTTTCATTAGTTTAACCCTTCTCATTTAGAATGATGATATTGGGATTTTTTTCCTCTAGATGGAATGTGAGGAGCGAGCTAGTCTTGCATGACTACAACTTTAATTTATGTGCTAGTAGGTTCTCTCTTGAACTGAACAGCTTCAATCCCAAACGCGATTTGAACTTTAGCTATTTCTGCGGCAACCGTCGACTAAGGTAGACACAACCATTCCTGCCCCCAAGAAGATGGTGTACTTTGGAGTGGAAAAGTTTTCTGTTGATGCTATTGAGTGCTTTCTTTTGCAAAAAGGAACATAATTGGTCAATTTTCAATTGTAATTTTATATCATTAACATCTTTATTATATTAGCTAGGTTTGTATAGTATGAGGAGAAGTCATGTCCCACCAACTGTGCCAGAATTTGTGGGATCGAGATTGATTACTTGGGATAGTGAAGAAACCGAGGAGTAACCTCGAAATAACAAATTAAAAGTATGGTGATTTAAGTATGTAATCAGGTGTTATGAGAACATGAGCCCCTATTGTTACTTACCCTAACAATTATTTGAAATTTTCTAAAGCGAAAAATTTAGCTAATAAAGATAGAGACATAAAAGAAAAAAAAGAAAGTATAATTTGATTGATATTTAAAAAAAAAGAGTACATGGTTTAAGCAAGGGAATACCCTCACTTTATATTTTAATAAATTTGAATACGAAATAAAAAAGGGAATAGGAAAAGTTTGATGTTTGCTACTGCCCTGCTCTTGCATACTAGACTGTGTAGAGTTTGGCTCAAGTAGGTCCTGATTTGATCATTGACGGATGTTGATGATTTGGTTTATTAGTGTCATCTGATGGGACATGGCAGGTGATGAGAGGAGTTTGAAGTATTTTCAATAACTTTGAGCTTCAGTGATAACTTTATTGGATGACATTGTTAGTGGCTTGTTAGGATAAGCCTGAAGTATTTTTGATAACTTTGGACTTTAGTGATAACTTCATAATTTGAAGTGTTCCTATTAGCTAATAAGCCATTGATGATAACTTTATTTAGTTTAAAGTATTTTCATAGACAATAAGCCATAGGCGATAACTTCATGGTTGATATATTTTCATAGTTAATAAGTCGTAGGCAATAACTTTATGGTTGAAGTATTTTCTAGTCAATAAGACATAGGTGATAATTTCGTAGTTGAAGTATTTTCATAGCTAATAAGGTGTAGGTGATAGCTTTGTTGTTGAAGGGTTTCCATAGCCAATAAGGTGTAGATAATAACCTCGTGTTTTGAAGTATTTTCATACCTAATAAAACGTAGGTGATAACTTTGTTTGAACAAGACATTATGGTTGATTGACTGAACAAGTTCAAGCTTACCTTAGTTCAGTTTAATTTAATTATCAATGGCCTCTTAGGCATGTTTTTAATTAAATTTAGAGTGTTGCCAATACTTTTGGGTTGGCTTAGCTCGAAAGATGTACCATTAATAGCTTCTAGGGTTGACTAGCTTCAAAGTGTGATCAACGATTGTGAGCTTGTTGTTAGTTGACTTCATTTGAATAAGACATTGTGGTTTGCTAACTAAGTAAGTTCAAGTTTGCCTTTAGTTCGATTTGCATGGTTTGAAGTTCAATCTTGACTTTGGCTCAAATCTAATTTGATTCAGTTCAATGTTCATAATTTGATTGAATTGTAATTCACTAATCCCTTCCTAAGTGATAATGATATATTATGGTTTTTTCTTCCCAGAACCTTTAATGATTGGGTTTGTATTGATACGTTATAGTATAACTAGAAAAACCATGTGAAATATCCATTCCCAAAAATCACTGTTGGCATTTATGGTGAATGTTTCATTTGCAATAGTGATAATTCACCAAGCTTGGCATTGATTTCAAAAGAACTTTATTAAATACTCATCATTGACTCTAGTGGGAGAAACATGTGGGATCAAAGTTGATCACAGCAAAAACCTTGAAAGTGATCTCAAATCACAAATCAAAATTTATTTTAATTTAAAGTGTGCAATTAGATGTTATAAGAATATGACTTCCAAAAGGGGCAAACCTCTATTATTAATTACTCTAATAATTGTCAGAAACTTCCTAAATAGAGACAAAAAAAAGAAAAAAATATTATTTAATTGATTTAAGAAAGATGGTACATGAATTAAGTAAGGGTATGTCCTCACTTTACAATAAATTATAGAAAACTTAAAAGAAATGAAGAAAGAAGAAAGAGAGAGAATGGAGAAGAAGCTTTGGTATGCTATTACCCCGCTCCCCCTGCACTGGAACACATGGTGTTTGACCCAAACCGTGGAAAGGAATGGAAGAAGTTTAAAGTATTTCGAATGACTTTAAGCTTTAGTGATAACTTAGTTTAGGTTGGAGCATTTTCGTTAATTGATAAGGCATTAACAATAACTCCATTTCAGTTGGAGTATTTTTGTTAGCCGATAAGGTGTGGATGATAACTTTATTTGGGTTGGAGTATTTTCGTTAGCCAATAAGGCGTGAGGGATAACTCTATTTAATCTTGAAGTATTTCCATAGTCAATAGGGCATAAGCGATAACTTCTTTGGTTTTAGTTGAAGTATTTTCATAATCGATAAGACATAGGCGATATCTTTTTTAATTTGGATAGCATCACTAATGTCTTATAAGGTTGGGTATAACTTGAAGATGCGTTGCTAACTACGTTTGTGGTTGGCTAGCTTGAGAGGTATGTTGTCAACTACTTGTGAGGTTGACTAGTTTGAAGTATAACCAATAACTTTGAGCGTATTATTAATTAACTTCATTGATTTAATAGCATCACAGATGGCTTAGAGAGTCGGGTATAGTTTTGAAGTATGGCCAATAGCTTTGAGCGTATTAGCGATTAATTTCTTTGGATTGATAGTGTCACCAATGGCTTATGGAGTTAAATATAGCTTTGAAGTATGGCCAATAGCTTAGAGCATATTGGCGATTACCTTTTTTAATTTGACAATATCACCAACGACTTATAAGGTTAGGTATAGCTTTGAAATGTGACCAATGACTTTGAACGTGTTGGCAATTAACTTTTTTAGTTTAATAGCATCACTAATGGCTTATGGAGTTAGATATAGCTTGGAAGATATATTGTCAATGGCTTATGACTAGCTTCGAAGTGTGACCAATGACTTTGAGTATATTGGTAATTAACTTCTTTAATTTAATAGCATCAACAATGGCTCATGGAGTTAGTTCTAGCTTGAAAATATTACTAAATGCTTTTATAGTGCATTTAGCGAGACTTAGTTTTACCTTACTCAAGTCAAGGTGGTAATATCACCCATTGTTCATGGCCTTGGAAGTATTATCAAATATTCAGCACACCCAATAGGACTCGATTTGACCTTATTTAATTTAGATATAAGTTTAATTTCATTTAACTTGAGTCAAGTTCGACCTTATATTAGACCTTTGTCAAGTTCGGGTATGCATCTTGACTTTAATTTGAATTCAAATCAACTCAGTTCAATTTAATTTCAGTTCGGGCTTAGCCTATCCTGGTTTTGATTTTATTTTGAGTTTGTTCCTTTTAGTTTGAACTTGATTTAACCTAATTAGTATTTGATTTGAACTTAGTTCAATCCAAAATTATCTTGATTTTAAATTAACCCTTCTCGAGTATAAGTTTATTTGGTTTAGATTAACTCAATTTAGATTTGGAGTTTAAATCAATTTGAATTTTAGTCTATTTGTTTGACCAATTGAAGTCCATTTAAAGCATCTTGGTCGTTATCTATTTGTCGTGATTGAGTTTAATTTCACATTAATCAATTTGATTTGAGAGTCTTTCATTATTTATGATGACTTTAAATGGACCCATAGCCCCGCTTCAAATATGCAAACTTGAAGGTTAGCTTAGTTCGTGAGCTCAAAAGCTAGCTTTGTATAAGCCCGAAGGATAACTTGGTGCGAGTCAGGAGATTGGTTTAGATGCGAGTCCAAAGGCTGGTTGAGTGTAAGTCTGAAGGCTGGTTAAGACATGAGCCAAAGACTGGTTGAGTGCAAGCTCGAAAACTGACTGAGTGCATGCCTAAAGGCTGGCTAAGACACAAGCTCGAAAGTTGATTTAGTACAAGCCCAAAGGCTGATTGAATGCAAGCCTGAAGGCTAGCTAAAATACAAGTCCAAAAGTTAGTTGAGTGCTAACTCGAAGGCTAGTTGGGTGATAGGAATCCACCATCTTTGAGGGGTAGCGGGTTACCGTAACAGGGTTATGGGTTTGTCATTTTCATCACCATTTTTATCATCATTTTCGAGGGGTTGCAGGTGGCCGCGGTGATATTGAAAGGGTCATTGTCTTCATTGTCATCTTTGAGGAGCCACAAGTGACCATGATGGCATCAAAAGGGTCACCGTCTTCATTGTCATCCTCGAGGTGTTGTAGGTGGCCATGGTGGCATCAAAAAGGTCGCTGCCTTTATTGCCATCTTCATTACTGTTTTCGAGCGACCACGAGTGACCGCAGTGATATTGCCGTCTTGATCACTATCTACAGAAGGCCACAGATGGCCTTGACATTAATGAAATTTGTCAAGACACCAATGATCACTAGTAACTGTGGTGATAATAGCATAAAAATTGACACAAGTTACTACTAGTCAAATCCTTGTTTTTAGCAACTTTTTTTTATTTTATTTTTGGGATAATTACCTATAAGTCCCTGTAATTAGCCTTAATTACCCACAACCCCCATAATTTCCAGAATTACCCACACCTCCTCATTTTTAAAAATATTTACTCACACCCCCTGATTGTTATTTAATCAAATTTTTTCCAAAAAATTTCGATTTTACTCCCGTTATTTTTACAATTAAACCCTTAAAAACTTTTTTTTTTATATTTAAGGCCCAGAAATTCGATTTTTTGCAAATAACACCCTGAAATTACTCCGATTTACAGACAAGTCCTCGAAATTCAGATTTTTACAAATAACACCTCGAAATTATTCCGATTTACAGAAAAATCTCCGAAATTCGACGACGGCCGGAGTGACGGCGAGCAGGCGGCGACGCCGGAGCTGGCGGCGGGAGTGGAGGCGGAGGTCGGCCCGCTGGCACGAGGGCACGAACAGCCAAGGCCTAGGTCGTCCACGCCCGCGCTGGCCTTGGCATGTGGGACGAACGCCGAGGCCGGCGTGCCGGCAGCGGGCGCGGACGGCCTCGGCCTCAGCCCTCGTCCTCGGCACGCGGGGGCCTCTGTCCCTGGCCTCCATCCCCGTCCAAGGCCTCGGCCTCCGTCCGCGCCCGCGTGCCGGGGACGGAGGCCGCGTGCTGTCCTCGACCTCCATCCCCGGCCAAGGCCTCGGCATCCGTCCCTGGCACGCGGGCGCGGACGAAGTCCGAGGCCTTGGACGGGGACGGAGGTCGGGGACGGAGGCCCCCGCATGTCGGGGACGAAGGACGAGGCCGAGGCCGTCCGCTCCCGTTGCCGGCGCGTCGGCCTCGGCATCCATCCCACGTGTCGAGGCCGTCTGCGCCCTCGTGCCGGCGCGCCGGCCTCTGCCTCCGCTCCCGCCGCCGACTCCGGCGTCGCCGCCCGCTCGCCGCCACTCTGGCCGCCGTCGAATTTCGGGGACTTTTCTATAAATCGGAATAATTTCGGGGTGTTATTTGCAAAAATTCGAATTTCGAGGACTTGTCTGTAAATCGGAGTAATTTCGGGGTGTTATTTACAAAAAATCGAATTTCGAGGCCTTAAATATAAAAAAAATAAGTTTTTAAGGGTTTAATTGTAAAAATAATGGGGTAAAATCGGAATTTTTTGAGAAAAATTTGATTAAATAACAATAGAGGGGGTGTGGATAAATATTTTCGAAAATGAGGGTATAGATAATTCCGGAAATTACGGAATTGATGAATAATTAAGATTAATTATAGAAACTCATAGATAAGTATTCCTTTATTTTTCTCTCTTTCAAATCATCCTCCTCACATGGGTTGCTCCTTTTTTTTTCATTTCTTTTTTACAACTTCTTTTTTTATTAATTTTTTTCTCCTTCTAATTTCCCTTCGCCGTGATCGACCTGCACGAGATCAAATCGATCAGGATCGTCGAAGCCCTCATCCTCCCTCTCGGGCAACTCCCCACCATCTGATCCTTGTCCTCTCGCAGTAGGGTCTCCAGAATTTCAGGACTCGAAGACAGTGGCAGCAGCGAGATCTCATCGTTGTTGATCTCCATTCGTGGATGCTTGTCAGGGAATGGAGCAGCTTGGCAGTGCTGCTTCCAATCTTCGGTTTGGGTGCAAGAATCGGTGGCATTCTTGCCGGCGGAGTCGGTGGTGAGGTCAGTCTTGTAGACGTTGTATTCATTGAGGCCGAGGAAGCTCCAAGTGGTGGTTTTCTTCCTCCTTACGAGAGGGATGTCAGAGTCATCATGAGATCTCTCAGAGCTTGAAGAGGAGGAGGTGGTCTCTCAAGATCTTGGAGAAGAACGGAGGTGGAAGAGCTCGGATCCTTGAGGACGTATTCATGGCCGTGTGCTAGGTATATAAAATCGTACTTCGTGAGGTTGTGCCATACAAATCCATCGTCATAGCTCTTTTGGAGAACCAAGAGTACATGGTGGCTATTCCTCTTCCATGAAGATTATTCAAACGATTGACAACATCTTAGAGATGGAGGCCGTCAGCGGAGGGGGGAGCAGCAGAAGGAGCTTGGGGCTGGGAAGCAAGACGAAAGCTATCAAGAAGAAGAAGAAATAGGGTAAGAATTTACCCGTGATACTTTTTGATCTTCTCTTCATTTATATTTTTTTGGTCTCCTCCTGTGTTTTTTTTTTTGAAAAATTAGCTACAGCCCTTTTAATTAAACTTAATTATCTATAATTTATCGTAAATTCCGGAATTACTCACACTTTTTTTTTTCAAAATATTTACCTACCATAATTATTATTTAATTAAAATTTTTTCAAACAATTTCGATTTTATCCTCAGTTATTTTTATAATTAAATCTCTAAAAATTTATTTTTTATTATTTAACACTTCAAATTCGGTTTTTTGCAAAAGTCACAAAATTCGAATTTTTACAAATAACACCCTAAAATTATTTCGAATTACAAAACAATTTCCGAAATTTTCTAATAAAAATCCTCACTTCACTGTAGGCCTAAGTCTGCAAATGCGACCCCGTAGCCGCTCTGCCGCTCCCTGTGCAGCCGCTGCCCTCGCTGCCCCGCCTGCGGGCGTAGTCTTTTAAGTAGTTCTATTTTCTTTTCGGTTTACCCATAAGGACCTGGAGCACCGGTAGCTAAGGCATAGGCTTCAGCAGCAAGGGTAAGAGACGCAAAGGTAGGAGCAAGCATCTGAGTAAGCAGAAAAAGGCATCGAGGGCAGGGACGGAGGCAATAGCGTCGGTAAAGACAGCATCCCGACGCGTATTAGTGATAGTTTACCTTGTTGACTCTGCAGTTCGAGAGTCATAGAAAGTTTGAAATCAAGATCAAAAGCGAGTAGTTTCAGCAGCAGTCAAGATAAAGTTGAAACAGGAGCAGAAGCAGCTACGAAGGGGTAGGAATATTCATTGTTGAACCCTGTGAACGTCGACCGAGCTGAGAAGGAGTACTAGCAGTTCTCGTCGAATAACCGATTGAAGTTTACCTAGATCCAATTGACCTTGTTTAAGTTTTAGAACCCATTAAAGCAATTGACCCAGCGGATCCACCATTTGCTCGTGTTCCAAGAATAGATAGCTGTTCCGGAATTAGCATGCATGTGTTCCAACTCTCCTCCTTGGGATCTGGGTCTCCGTACCTGATACGAGTCGAAGGCGCTGGCAGTCCAAGGCTCCGGCTGTGTCCTGATACGAGTAAAGGCGTATAAGCCGTCTCAGCTCCCCGTTCCTGTGTTCCGACAATAGCAATAAGAACTACTAGAACCACCCCGTCTTAACTGCCTTTGCCAGGGGCTAGCTGGATGTAGATATTACATATCCTACTAGTGGATCAATAAAGGCGACTAGATAATCTGTAACTGTCGAACGAGAAGAATCAATTCAACTGCTTTAGGTGAATCAACCAGCACTAGATCCACCCCCGGACTGGTACAACAATTGGCTCAGCAACTGGAGGATCTGTATCTTACTTTCAATCTTTGGGATCTGGCTCTTTGGCTGCGGGCAAGATGCTGGCACTTTGACTGCTGCCACTTTGACTGCTCTTGGTAGCTATGCATTTGGCATATTGAAAGACTCAGAGTCTTCACGTCAGCCCTTGCTGCTGTTACGTCAGTCTCACGAGTCGCTTTCTTAGCTGAAGGGAGTCTTCCCCATCGATAGCTCCAAGTTGTTCGTAACGAAGGAGTGAGTTATTCGTTCTGTCAGTGCATTTCTCACAGACTTAGGCTTTCTAGTCTTTCTCACTTAGTCTTTCTTATCCTTCAGTCGTGACTACATTCTCAGATTCCAGAAAAGAATCATCTGAAACTCTCAAGAGGGGTCCGTCCATTGAGATTAGAGCCGCTCGCCCTTTTGTTTTGGTTAGCCCGCGTATAGAAAAGTCTTTATTGTTTCAAGCTCGGCCGCGGTTAGGAATCTCCATTAGATAATGGGTAAAGCGCTCTCTTTCCTTCTTTCTGAGCGGAATCTCTTTGGCGGGGAGAACACTACAACTTAGTCAAGTGAAAGCCGGGCCTTTCTCCAAACAAAACATATTCTCACACCCGGCAAAGACCTTCTTATCTATGTCATTTCTGATCTCTACCTGAGCGTCAGGCCCGAGCCTAACAACGCAGACCATTTACGATCGAGTGAGGCTTACTTATAAAGGTGCAGCGAAGATAGGGAATGAGTGGATGGCGGAGTAAGGTTTAGGCTTTCCCTTCTGTCTCCGGTGAGGATGACCCTGTTCAAAAATGGTTTGGTGTGCCCTTTCCTACGGTGTCTGTTCTGTGCTAGCTAGGCTAAGTCTTGGCTTGGTGCTTTAGTCCTTGGCACGCAGGGGCGCCAGTCTTGGCCTTCATCCTTAGTATGTGTAGGGGTGTGCACTATTCGGTTTTAACCGACCCGAACCGACCGACCGAAATTGAATAACCAATTCGGTTCGGGTTATTCGGTTCTCGGTTCGGTTTCGGTTTTGAAAAAAAAAAAAATTAAATTTCGGTTCGGTTTCGGTTTCTAATTTTCGAAAACCGTAAAAACCGAACCGAACCGAATTTTATATATACCTATATTCCAGGGGTGAGCAAAAACGGCTCATTTTAGAACCGGAACCGGATTCTAAACTGGTTTTTCGGTTCCGGTTCTAAACCGATTCTAAAACCGGTATACCGGAGCTCCGGCGTCGCGACGACCAGCGAGGGCGAGGGCGAGGGCGAGGGCGAGGCGGCGTCGCTGTGAGCTCGGGGGCGGGGGCGAGGCCGAGGCGGCGTCGGCGCATTGCTGCGAGCTCGGGGGGCGAGGGCGAGGCCGAGGGCGAGGGCGAGGCTGAGGCGGCGGCGTCGGTGCGTTGCTGCGAGCGCGGGGTCGAGGCGAGGGCGAGGGCGAGGCCGAGGCGGCGCAATTAGAGTTAGGATTAGGGTTAGGCTTAGGGTTTTTAAATTCGGTTTGTAATTCGGTTATAACCGAACCGAACCGAAATATTTCGGTTCGATTCGGTTCGGTTTTATTACTGTTCGGTTCGGTTCGGTTTTGATTTTTGAAAATTTCGGAAATTTCGGTTCGGCCGGTTCGGTTCGGTTCGGTTCGGTTTTAACCGAATGCACACCCCTAAGTATGTGGGCGCGGACGGCCTCGGCCTTAGTCGTCCACACCCGCGTGCCGGCGTGCCGGCGCGCTGGCCTTGGTCTCCGTCCTGGCACGCAGGCGCGGACGGCCTCGGCTTTGGCAATCCGCGCTCGCATGCCGGCGCGCCGGCCTCGGTGTCCGCTTCCACGCGCCGGTCTCGAGCCTCCGCTCCCGCCGCTGGCCTCCGGCGTCGCTGCCTGCGCACCGCCACTCTCGCTGCCGTCGCAAAAATTTCGAGGACTTTTCTGTAAATCAAAATAATTTCGGGGTGTTATTTTCCCTTTTTTTATTTGTAGGTTTCCACCGATTTTTATAGGCTTGGAAACAAATAGAATTGGACTGAAATTAATTTTTTTGTTTGACTTTTAAGTGATGCAGGTAGATGTGAATGAAGATGGATATATTTATCCGGAATTTGGATAATCTTATAAAGATATATGGATAATTTTGTTTATTATAAATGATAAAATTGAAAATTTTATACTTATCTCGGATACTAAAATTAGAAGAGGATTATTTACAAATTTTTTTATAAATTGAACTAAATTATAATTTTATAATTTTAGGGGACTTTTCTATAAAAAGAATTTATTTATAAAGTTTTGAAACATTCAAGATCTTTTTTGAATAAAATTTAGATCTATTTGCAAATAAAATTTTTGAGGGACTTTTTTGTAAAAAAAATTCAGGAGCTCATTTGTAAATAAAAAATTTTATAGAAGTTTATTTGCAAACCCTGAATTTTATAAGGACCAAATCATAAGTATCAGTCTTTTGAGAGACTTATTTATAAATTCTAGATTTTGTGGGACTAATTTGTAATTTTAGGATTTTATTAAATTTTTCTCATAAAATTCTTATTTTAGGGACCTATTTATAAGAAAAATTTTGCTAAAGACCTCAAGATTTAATCAATCCAATGATGACCTATTTGTAAAATTTTTGCACTTTATTATTTTAGTCCAAGTTTTAAATGAATTTTGGGTCTAATTTTGATCCAAAAATCTAGCTTAATTATCCCATTTGGGTTAGGTCTAATTAGAGTTCAAATTGTTTAATAATTTGAGTTCAATTTTTGATCAAACTCAAACACGATTGAAGTCTAACCGAGACCCACATTTAAGTTATAATTTAGTGACATATAAGTTTCAATTTTAATCATATTTTAATCAAATTTTATTGTAGCAAAAATCACCTCAAACAAAATATTAATTTTGATCTAAGTCTGATTTGATTTAGTTCAATTTTTAGAACTTAATTTTGGCTCGAATATAATTCATTTGATTAAAATCGTGTTTGATCTTGTATTGAATTCTTATCGAGTTTAGGTTTATATCTTAATGGACTTTAATTCAAGTTCAAGTTGATTTAAGTTTAATTTGATTTTAGTTCAGGATCAACCTGAATCTAGTTTAACTTTAAGTTCACTTTAACTTGATTAGCTTTCAATTTGAATTTGATTTAACCCAATTAGGGTTAATTTGAGCTTAGTTTGACCCAAATAGGATTTGATTGACTCGATTTCAACTTGATTAGGATTGGGTCTGAACTGATTTGGATTGTATTAACTCAATTTAGAATTTATATCCAATTTAATTTGAGTTTTAATCTATCTATTTGATCAATTTGGGTCCATTTAAGTTAACTTAGTTTTATTCATTGAGTTTAGTTTGATCCGAAAGCCCTCAAACTGTCGTGATAACTTTAGACGAGCTTGTGAGCTTGCCTTTGAAGTGTGGGTTTAAAGACTAGCTTAAGAAGTGCGAGCTCGAGGGCTGCTTAGAAGTGTGAGTCCAAAAATTGACTTGAAATACAAGTCTGAAGACTGGCTCAAAGTGCGAGCCCAATGGCTAATTTGATTTAGCGAACCTAAAGGCTAGCTTAGTTTTATCAAGCTCAAAGGCTGGCCTGAGTTCGATAGGCCCGAAAGCTGGTTTAGTTTCGACGAATCTGAAAGCTAGTCTAGTTTTAACGAGATTGAAATTTGGCTTGATTCCGGCGGTCCCGAAGGCTGGCCTGAGTTCTGCAGATCTAAAAACTGGCCCAATTTTGGTGGATCCAAAGGCTTACCCAGTTTGGCATGCTTGAAAGTTGCCTTGAGTTTGGCGAGTTCAAAGGTTGACATAATTTGGCATGCCTGAAGTTGGCTTGAGTTCAACGGGTCTGGTTTTGGTAGGTCTAAAGATTGGTTTGGTTTTAGTGGGCTCGAAGGCTGGACTAAATTCGAAGGGGGCAAAAGATTTGGCTAAGTTCGATGGACCCAAAGATTAACTTAATTTTGGTGGGCTTGAAGGTGAGTTTGGTTTCGGTAGGCCCCAAGGCTCGCTTGGTTTTGGCCGACTCAAAGATTGGCTTGAGTTTAGCGAATCCAAGGCTTACCTAATTTTGGCAAATCCGAAGACTATTCTGTGAATGCGCAAAGCCACGAGTTACCGCAAGTATGAGGATGGCGATCGTGTAGGCATAGACATAGTAGAGATATGTGAAGTTATGGGTGACCACAAACATGAAAGCGAATTAGTTCCTCCTCTTAAATTTTCTCATTCGAAATACTTTCCTCTTGCTCTCTTCTAAAATCTTCGATTTTATTATTATTTATAACTCAATTTCTCTCTCTCCTCCCTTTTTGATCAAAATTTTCTGTGTTTTTTTGCTGGCCAACAACTTTCCCCTTTTTTTTTGTTTTCAATACTCTTTCTCCATCTTTCCTATGCTTACGTGCTTTTTCCTTCGTTAAGGGGGCCATGGTGGCCCGGGTCTTCTTCCCGGCTGGATTCGGCCAGCCTCAAATCGCCGATGAGTAGCAGAGCAAGAGCTCGGTCACTCACCTTCCCATCTTCTTTGATTTAGGGACCGGATCCGGCCAATCAGGTGGCGGTTCGGTGAGCAGGGGACAGTGGTGGGCTGCGTGTGGCAGTGGAGGCAGAGGCTGGATGGACGACACTCATCTGAGGCAATGCACAAACAGGGAAGAAGGGCATTGGTGGAACGTCTCCAATGAGATGGGAGGAGTTTGGGGCGAGCTAGGCCAACGCGGTGGGGCTCGGCGCAGGCTGGTGCGGTAGGCAGCAAGGGCGAGCTGATGGGTGGGAGGTAGTCATGGTGGGGCCAGAGATGGTGGTGCGGTGGCTTTGGAGGAGATGGCGACAAGATCAGCAGATGCGGGTGTGGATTCGGCTGCTTGGCCGTGCGGCGATGCTCTGGTGAGATGGGGTACGGGAAGACTGGGAGCAGACGGGTGCAGCAAGGCTAGGTTCCGATGAGGCTCAAGCTTCGGCAAGGAGGCGGCATAGGTACAGGAAAGAGGTTTACAGCAACAAGGAGCGGGGAGCAGCTCAGGTCCCTTTCAAGAACAAATCAACCAAAGAACAGAAATAGAGAAAAGAGGAAAATCTAGATGTACTAATATCTCAGCTTATTGGGATTCTTGTCTCCTTATTCTAATTTCTTCTCATTGTGATCTCTCCTTTTTCGTTTGATGTTTATAAGATTTATATAGAATTCGAAGAGATAAAATTAAACTAAAAATAACCTCCTTTTATTTAAATTTTTGAATGATAGATGTGACTATCGATGGATATGGATGTGATTGGATGAGCTTATAAATATATATAGATAAATTTGTCTGGTGTAAATAACAATAATTTGAAAGTTATATTGATCTTGGACATTGAATTTATAGAGGGGTTGTTTGTACCTTTTTTTGAAAAATTAGACTAAATTATAATTCTATAAATTTTAGAGGTCTTTTTGCAAAGAGGATTTATTCATAAAATTTTAAAATTTTTAAGGTCTTTTTTGAACAAAATTTGGACTTATTCATAAATAAAAAATTTTGAGAGACTTATTTATGTGAAAATATAATTTTAGAAGTTTATTTTTTAATATAAAATTTTGGTGGGATTTATTCTCAAGCCTTAGAGTTCGTAAGAATCAAATTGTAATTATCGATCTTTTGAGGAGTTTACTTATAAATCTTAAATTTTGCAAAGGCCAATTTATAATTTTAGGATTTTATTAAATTCTTTCGTAAAATTTCAATTCCAAAAACCTATTTATAAGAGAAATCTAGTCAAGGTTTTTTTTCGTAAGAATTTATTCGATTCAAGTATCAATTTATAAATTTTCTATAATTTTCATGTTGACCCAGATTTTGAATGAATTTTAGGTCCAATCTTGGTTCAAATATCTGACCCGTCCAATCTTGATTCAAGTCTGAATTGAGCTCAATTTTCGATCATAACTCAGATATGATTTAAGTCTAACTGATACCCACATTTGAGTTATAATTTAGTGACATATAAATATCAATTTTAATCATATTTCAATCAAAATTTGATTGTAGCAAAAATTATCTCAAACAAATTTTCCCCTTCACATCCTCTTCTCAAGTTCTGACGAGAGGAGAAAGTGCAAATAATTTTTAGGTACTTACCCTTGTGTCAATATTTCAAAAGTTGACTATATGTGTTTGAATTACCACACAAAAGTAAACTTGACTTGCTATAAAAAGTGAATTTAATTTACCACATGAAAATATATTTGATTTACCATGTAGATACAAGTTTAATCGCCATGTAATATGGACTTGATTTGATACGTGAAAGTGGGTTTATTTTGCTATGTGAAAGTGGAATTGATTGGCTACGTGAAAGTAGATTTAAACTGCCAAGTAGAAGCAAACTTAGGTGGTCATATAAAAATAGACTTAGTTTATTATATAGAAGTGGACTTAATTTACCATTTAAAATATGAGTTAGATTACCCCATGAGATAGACTTTAGTATGCCATGTGAAAATAAACTTAATATATTATGAGAATATGGATTCAATCATCGCATAAAATGGATAGGATTTTGTGTCCACATTTTGTCTCGAGCAATATGGGGTGCATATTTGACCGTGCGTTCATTTTTAAGAAATTTGGATGTTCCGTCATAGATAAATATAAACACTTTTATTTTATTATTGTTGCTCTTAGAGGCTAATGCATAATACCTCTTTAGGATTTGGGCATTGATTGGTGGCATAAGTCTTTCTCCTTTGTCATCAATCGGCTAGTAAGATCTTCTTTCAAATATCCTTTTGATGATATAAGAGTCTTCCCAATTAGGCTTAAATTTACTTTCTTCAATTTGAAATTATGGATTTTCACAAGATCAAAACCATTTCTCCTTTTTGGAAAGATTTAAGCTGAGTCATCTTATTGTAGACCCTGAATATCTATGCTCGATATATTTCTAGATTTTGCTGAGCTATATGTTTTGTTTCAATTAAAATTTGATTGCAACAAAAATTACCTCAAACACCTACTAGTTGAAGAATACTCTAAACCTTCTAATCTCATAGCAAATCCTTATTGTGCTTATTCTCAATCTTTAAGTGATCTTGTAGTGAGCGTTAAATATAATATCTTTTATTTTTTTTGCTTGTAAACACTCAAAGGTATTAGGAGTGTGACAATATAATAGCTTTGATGTGGAGTGAATCTTGAGAGCAAATAAATCGTCTAAAAGGGGGAAGTGAATTAGGAGATGGAAACTAATGTGACTTGTTTTAGATAAAATTCAAAAATGATGTAATCCACAATTAAATGTGCATTAAGTAAATAAGATAGAATAAAGGATAGAGTTCACCAAAATTTAATGTAGTTCGAAGACCAACCGCTCTTACTTCACAGCCCTTGCCTTAGTTTTGAGGATTTTTAACTCTTCTACTGAGAGTGTTATTTCATCGGTAAAGTTAACCTAGTACAATCTCCTTGCTCCAACTGTCCAGTAAACTCCAAACTCGAGTTAGTGACTCTCAACCACTCCAAATAATCTTAGAGTAGATTACAAGTGGAATTTCATAAAATTGGAATAATCTTATGCTCACACAAAGTTCTTTTAAGACTAAAGAATAGGGTAACGAGAGCTAGCTTGAGATTAGAAAGTTTAGAGCTCAAGATTGGCTAGTGAGTTAAAGAAGGCTTTGATCTCTTTTAACAAATATTAAAAAATATAAAAACTATTAATAGAAGTCTCTTCAACTCTATTTATATGTTTGGAGTTGAATCTAGCTGTTGGGGGGTGAGATCCCACGGCTTGATTTGCTCCAATGGTTAAAAAACTAGCCATCAGTATGCAACAAACGTATACCGGATGTCTATTTCAGAGAATCGGATGTTCAATTTCAGTTCACAAAGTAAGCTTCAAACCCCTACCTATACCGAATGTCCAATTTAGTCAAACTCAAAAAGCCTATCAGACATCCAGTTCTATACCGGACGTTCGATTTTGCCTTGTACTGAAGATGTGATTTTCAGTCTGACTCAACCAGGCATCCGATTGAGAACCAAACATTTGGTTTAGTTAAGAAAGTTCTGTTAACAGCTTCCTATTGAACTCTTTTGTAATCTTGAATATTAAATAATTTATCTCAACAAGCTCTTGATACAACTCAAAAATAAAGAGAAAACTAGACCTAGTCGATGACTATTTCTTGAGTTGCCTTGTCTTTATTCAGATCAATTATGTGTCCTTGAGTTGTTTCTTTACCTTCAAGCCATCTCTATGGGTTCTTTATCTCCAAGCCATTTTTATATCTCATCAGGTCATACTCGTCAATCTACCATTGTGCTTTTCCTTTTCCTGGAAGCTTTCGAACATTTTCTTAAGAGCTTAAAGTATTTGGCTAAACATAACTTAAGTAAATCATTAAATATCTTTTTTTTTCATCATCAAAACTAGAAGGGATAACGATCTCCCCCTTTTTGATGATGAAAAATATACAAATAAAGGACTAAAACATGGGCAACATGTAAAAAGCAAGATCATGAATATCCAAAGTAAAAAGCAAGATCATGAATATCCAAAGTAAAGTTCTAGCCCCCAATGTACATCATAGACTAATATAGCTAGTGCTTTTCCCCTTTTAACATCAATAAGAAAGGACTCATCTCTCTCCATAATAATAAACAAGGTGTACCACAATATATATAATTAAAAAGAAGCTCCCCCTAACTTGATGCATTAGGTGAATGTGATATCCAAGAAATAAAAAGTAGTCATAATATCCATAAATGTTCCAACACATCAATACAACAAAATTCATAAACGAGAGCTAAAATCATAACACATAAAGTTATAAAACTCCAAATCATACACCAACTTGTCAAATACTTAAAAACCAGAATCCATATATGTAAATCAAGGTCCACAAACTTCAAAACTGAAAAAAAAAATTGAAAAGCCTAAATCTAGGAGCTAGGTCTAGGAGGCAATCGAGGAGTTGAGAGCGATCCATGAGAGAGCAAATAATCTTGGAGAGGCCATCTAATGATGTGTGCATTGTAGTAAATATCTCGTGCAAGGAGGACTGAAAGTCACTTGTTTGGCAATCCGCTATGCTAGGTCTTCTAGGTGTGCAAGCTTGGCAACAAAGTCAGCCTCAGACTCAGTGTATGATGCATAGGAAGGTCCAACGTGTCTATGACTCCCTCGCGGACTATGCTATGCGGCCTCAAGCTCTGTCATCTCAATCGGCTCATCACCACTCTCCCCCCAGATCCAAGAACCATCATATAAGGAGAAGCCCATTTGAAAGAGGGTGAAGTGGGAGAAGATGTCAGCTAGCGTATAGGAATGAGCTAGAGAGGGGTCACATTGAGGAGCAAGAGTATCAAAGTTTCTAAGAATGAAGGTGACAAAGCTGGGAAAGTCGAGAGTGACATGTAAGTATCGGGTATAATGACCTATATGGTGGATAATAATGTGAGGTAGGCATACCATACGGTCAGTCAATAGATAGAAGAGAGGATATAACTTAGTAAATGAAACTTCATTTCTATGACCATCTTTGGGAAGAATGGTATGATCAAAAATCTAATGCACGATATAAGCATTAGGTGGGAAAGGGGAGATTGAAGCTTTCACATAGCCTCACCCTAGTTTTCCTTAAAGATAGTCTCAATAATTGACTTATAAGAGGGAATTTGGTTAGGCCATTTATAGGTGAGAGTCAATCTATCCCCTATAGTAGGTATACTAAGAATTAAACCTAAGATAATAGAGGTAAGAGATATTTGCCTATCACCATAGTAAATATCAAAGGTGTTAGAATTTTTATCAAAGTTGGCATTGGCATAAAAGACTTAGACATCATAATCATAGTAGATTTTATGTTTGGTTAATAGAGATGTTCAATCTTGAGCATCAAAGAGGGTTTTAAGGTTGAGAGAATAAAGATTGTCAAAATCAACAGTGCAAGGGATAACAATACGAGAGTTAGAAAATTTGGTTTGAAATTGAGTAAAAGATTTAGAGAATGGACTTTAGGAGGGAAAGGATCCTTACTAGGTGAAGAAGAGGAGCCTTCACCCTTCCTTTTCCTCAAGACAAGGCTCTTGAATAGTTAGGCCATTTGAGGAAGAAGGCTTGAAATGGAGGAGTGGAAGGAGGAGATATCGAAGATGAAGGACCCAAAATAAGGGATAATGCCCCTAGATCGCCTGAGAGAGTGGCCTGAGAGCTCGGGTGGGTCGCCGGAGATGATTCGGGTGCAAGGGGGTGGAAAAAGGGACTAACAACTAGGGTTTAAATCTTTGAAATCGGACCCCACTACTGTGTATCAGACATTCAATTCATGAATCAAACGCCTGACAGTAGCAAAATTGCCTATATTGAACTATTGTATCAAATGTTCGGTAGAGAAACAAACATCCGATGGGAAGAAAATTGGGTGAACTGAACTACTGTATTGGATGTCTAATACAGAAATGGATGTTCAACAGAAAATTTGAGAATGTAGATTTATTCAGAATTGGACATTCATTTCCAAATCAAACATTCAATTCAACGAGAACTCCTTAGCCTTCAAAAATATAGAACAAAGTTGATTCCACAATGCCAAGGATTATAGAAAATCATGAACTTTTGCAATACTAATGGCATTTCGAATGAAACAAAATCACATTTCGTGCAAAGATTTTATAAAAATATCCATGAGTTGATGATCAATTTCAACAAACAGCAATGAAATATCTTTTTTCAAAACATGATCTTGAATAAAATGATGGCGAATGTCAATATGTTTAGAATGAGAATGTAGTACCAAATTTTTAGACAAGCTAATTGCACTAGTATTATCATAATAAACTGGTATATTTGAAAAAATATAGCAAAAATCTTGAAATGTTTGTCTCATCCATAATATTTGAGAATAACAATACCCTATAGCTACATATTCAGCTTTGGCAGTAGAAAAAACTACTGAGTTTTTTTCTTGGAACTCCATAAGGAAAAAGATTTTTCAAGAAACTAGCAAGTCCCACTAGTACTCTTTCTATCCATACAATATATGGTAGTCTGTGTTACAAAAGCCAATCAAATCAAAGTAACTCTTTCTTGAATATTATAATCCTAAGTCTAGTATGCTCTTAAGATATCTAAATATACATTTCACAGTAACTAAATGTAATTTTCTAGGAGATATTTGAAATCCAGTGCACAAACAAATGCTAAACATGAGGGCAGGTCTACTTACGGTAAGATATAGCAAACTATCAATCACACTTGTATACCATTTTTCATCAACTTTTTCTCCATCTTCATCCTTGTCAAACTTGGTTGATGGGCTTATTAGTGTATCTATAGCATTTGCTTCATCCATGTTAAATATTTTAAGTAGTTCCTTGATATAATTGATTTGGTTGATGAAGATCCTGTTCTTCATTTGTTAAACTTAGAGGCCAAGGAAGAAGTACGATTCTCCCATCATACTCATTTCAAACTCTTTCTTCATCATGTTTGCAAAGAGCTTACAAAGATTTTCATTAGTGACACCAAATATAATATCATCAATGTAAATTTCTACTACTAATAGGTCATCATACATTTTAAGGAGGAATAATGTATATATCAATACAATCTCTTTTTAAACCATTTGATACTAAAAAGGAACTAAGTTTGTCATACCAAGCTCTTGGAGCTTTCTTAAAAACATATAATGCCTTTTTCAATTTTAGAACATGGTTTGAAAATGCAAACCTTCAAATCCAAGGGGTTGTTCAACATAAACTTCTTTGGATAGAAACCTATTTAAGAAAGAACTTTTTATATCCATTTGAAATAATTTGAAACCTTTATGACAAGCAAATGTAAGCAAAATTCTAATAGATTCCAAATGAGCAATGGATGCAAAGGTCTCTTCAAAATCAATTTCATCAATTTGGTTGAAACCTTTGACTACTAGTCTAGCCTTGTTTTTAACCATGACACCATCTTCATTTAGTTTGTTCCTATAGACCCATTTGATACCAATAATTGGATAGTCATTTGGTCTTTGAACAAGCTCCTAAAATTGATTCCGCTCGAATTAATTAGTTCTTCCTGCATGGCAAAATCCAACTATCATCTTTTTGAGCTTCCCCAAGGTTCTTGAGTTCTATATGAGAAAGAAATGCAATGTAATTTGGATTAAATTTAAGAGTTTGATCAGTTTTTACTCCTTGATCAATATCACCTATGATTTGATCTATTAGATGATTTTTCTTGAATCTCTACTCCTTGTGTGGTCCCGTACATGCTCTTGCTCTTTTGGCTTAATACCTCCATCATCATCGTTCTTCTCATTTGATTTTTTACTAGTCTTATCCTTCTTTTTTTTTCTGAAATTTGTAAGTCATCCATCCTCTTGGAGATCTCTGCATCATCATCAAAAGACTTTTTCTCCAAACGAGGGTTAGCTTCATCAAATTTAATATTTATAGATTCTTCAACTACTAAGGTAATTTTGTTGAAGACTCTAAATACTCTAGAGCTAGTTGAATAGCCAAAAAATATACCATCATGGGTTTTGGGGTCAAATTTTGATAAATTATCTTTTATATTCAAAATAAAGTAGTTGCAACCAAAAACATAAAAGTATGCAATGTTAGAATTTTTTTTTCCATTCCACAACTCAAATGGTGTTTTGCCGAGAATAAAGCAAATAGATACCTTATTCAAGATATAGCAAGCCGTGTTAATGACTTTCTCCCAAAAATACTTGGATAAGGAGTACTCATTAAATATGACTCTTATAATCTCTTGGAGAGATTTATTCTTTCTCTCAACAACTCCATTTTGTTGTAAGGTGCGAGGAGCCAAAAAACTATACTATATCCCATTTTCTATGTAAAAATCTTTGAACGGATGTTTTTTAAATTCTCCTCCATGATCACTTGTAATTTTGGAAATCATATAACTTTTCTCATTTTGAATACATTTTGCGAAAGTAACAAATGCATCAAAAGCATCACTTTTGTTAGTAAGAAACAATACCCATATAAATCTTGAAAAATCATCAATAATTATAAAGGCATAGTTTTTACCTTCTAGATTTGTAGTCCTTATGGGTCCAAACAAAACTAGGTGAAGGAGTTGAAGTGGCCTAGTAGTTGACACCATCTTCTTGGGTTTGTATGAGGATTTTACTTGTTTTCCTATTTGACATGCATCACATATTTGATTCTTGATGAACTTACCTTCGAAAAGTCCTCTCACAAGTTCCTTCCGGTTGGTCTTGGCAATCACATCCATACATATATATCCAAGTTGCCTAAGCCAAAGGCACTCATGATTCTTATGGGTTATAAAATATTTGTCCACACTAAGGTCATCTTATCAATAGTATAACTATTTCAATCATGATGACCAACAAAAATAATATTATTACTATCATTATGTCTTACTATGCAATAGTTAGCTTTAAACAAGACATGAAAGTCTTTATCACATAATTGACTAATAGATAATAAATTGTGTTTGAGTTCTTCAACAAGAAGTACACCTTTAATAATTGATGAACTAATGGAAATATCACCTTTACTAATGATTTTACTTTTACCGTTGTCATCAAAGGTAATATATCTATCATCTTTGCTTTCCAACTCCTTGAACATAGATGGATTCTCCGTCATATGTCTTGAACATCCATTATCAAAGAACCACTTCTCAATTTTCTTCTTGGAGTGTAAGCATAACTAACAAATCAAAATTAGGTAGGTACCCATTCTCAATTATGGATCCTTATGGTTAGAAGAAAAGAAAATATGCATGAGAATATAAATATAAATAATTATGCAACCAATATCATATGAAGACACTTATCTCTACAATATTAGCTAGAGAATGACCATAGAGATAACTAGTAGAGGCATATGGGTCATCTCTACCTACTCCAATCAAAGTCATACAAGTGAGATTTTAGGAATCCAAATTAGCTTGGATTCCTTAATTTTTGGAATTATCTCTTTAGGTACCCATATTTGCTTAAGAGAAGGATTTTTCTTAATTGGACAACTAGATGAGATGTGCCACTTTCTATAATAATAAGTACAAATCTTATGAGAGTTGGTCATAGTGGAAGTCTTTACAAAGGTGATTTTGGTTCTTTTGAACCTAGATGATGAAACAAAGACTAATCCAAATTTATTTAAAATATTCTTTGATTTTTAAGAATCATGTTTAAGATAGTATTTTCATGGAAAAAGTTTTTCAAGACTTTTTTCAAATGACTATTTTCATCTTTAAGCATAGTAAGTTTATTATGGCATTCGCAAGTAGTTATAGAATATTTTAAGATATTATATCCTATTTGTAGAGCATCTATATCCTTCTTGCAATGACAAGTGCTTTTAGAAAATTTCAAAGTATCAAAATCATTCTCAAGAGTAGATAGTTTCTTTCTCAAAGAAACATATTTGAGAAAGAAACTATCTACTCTTGAGACTCAATTTTTCATGTTTTTCAAATAATTCTTCAAAAGCATCTTATCACTCCTTAAAGGATAATTCACATACCTCATCCTCATTTGCCATATGGCATAGGTTCATAATTTCATCGTCGAAAGAGGCATTGTCACTCTCTTATTCAGAATGGTCCCAAGTTGCCATCATAACCTTCTTCTTCTTCACCTTGAGCTTCTTGGATTGAATGTTGAGCGGGCAATTAGCCTTCTTGTGACCCGACTTCTTGCACTTAAAGTATATTGGTACATCCTCTTCTTCCTCCACAATTGGATTGCTTCTCTTGCCTTTTCTTGTGTTTTGAGGCATGTGCTTCTTTTAGAAAATTTTCTTAAATTTTCTTGTTAGAAGCATTATGTCTTCATCACTTTCTTTCTCTTCTTCTTCACTTGATTTTTTGGCTTTGGGAGTATTTTTTTTTCTTATTATTTTCATTGTCTTCTTGTATCTAGTCCTTCATTATCATATCTTGAGTAATTATGGATCCTAGAAGATCCTTTAATGGTAATGTATTGAGGTCTTTAGCTTCTTGTATTGTCGTTATCTTTGGATCCCATGACCTAAGTAAGCATCTCAAGATTTTTCTAAGCTATCTCATCAATTGTATAAGTTTTATTAAGCGAATTTAAAGTATTGATAATATTGATAAATCGTGTAAATATCTCAGTGATAAACTTATTTGGTGTCATATTAAAGATCTCATTTTAGTTTACCAATATGTTCACTTTAGATTTTCTTACTTGTCTTATACCCTCATGAATAACTTCAAGACAATGCCAAATTTGATGAGTTGTCTCACAATTACCAACGTGATTAATTCAGATAGATCAAGAGCACAATACAATATGTTCATTGCTTTTGCATTTAATGAATCTAGTTTTTTGTCACCCTCATCCCATTCATCCTTAGGTTTGGGTACCATCATTCTATCAATTAATTTGGTGGGAGGAGTATACCCTTCCTCCACTAACTACTATAAATCATAATCAATGGCTTCAATGAAGATCCAAATTTGGGCTCTCTAATAATTAAAGTTAGTGCCATTAAATAGAAGAGGACGAGTGGTAGATTATCCCTCTTGAAGAAATAATAAAGAAGTACCAAAATTCTCCATAAATAAGGATCGAAAACTTGAGTAATTAAACCAAAAAAATAAGAGCAACTTGATTCTAATACAATTGAGAGTAAATAAATTGCCTAAGGGGGAGTGAATTAGGAGATGAAAACTAATGCCACTTGCTTTCGATAAAATTCAAAATTGATGCAATCCACAATCAAATATACATTAAGTAAATAAGATAGAGTAAAGGATAGAGTGCACCGAAATATAATGTAGTTTAGAGACCAACTACTTCTATTCCATGACCCTTACCTCGAAGAACAACCGCTCCTACTTCACATTCCTTATCTTGGTCTTGAGAACTTTTAACTCTTCCACTAAGAGTGTCACTTTATCGGTGAAGCCAACCCCGTATAATCTTCTTGTTCCAACCGGTAAGTATACTCCAAACTGGAGTTAGTAATTTTCAACCACTCCAAATAACCTTGAAGTGGATTACAAATAAAAATTCATAAAAATTGGAACAATCTTATACGTACACAAAGTTCTCTCAAGACTAAAGAAAAGGGTAATGAAAGCTAGCTTAAAATTAGAATGTTTAGAGTTCAAGATTGGCTAATGAATTGAAGAAAACTTTGATCTCTTTTAACAAAAATTAGAAGATATAAATGTTGTTAATGAAAGTCTCTTCAACTCTATTTATATGTTTGGGGTTGAATCTAGCTGTTAGGGATGAGATCTCGTAACTTAATTCACTCCACTGGTCAAAAAACTAATCATTAGTCACACAAAAAACTATATCAAACGTCCATTTTAGAGAATCAGACATCTAGTTTCAGTTACAGAGTAAACTTCGAACCCCTACCAGACGTCCAATTCTGTACCAGACGTCCGGTTCTACCTTGTATTGAAATTGTAATTTTTGACCTGACTCGACCGGGTGTCCAATTCATAACCAGACGCTTGATTCAGTCAAAAAAGCTTTGTTAAAAGCTTTCTATATAACTCTTTTTGTGAGCTTGAACACCAAATAATTTATCTCAAACAATCTCTCGATATGACTTAAAAATAAAAAGAAAACTAGACCTAATTGATGACAATTTCTTGAATTGGCTTGTCTTTGTTCGGGCCGATTATGAGTCCTTGAATTGTTTCTTCACCTCCAAGCCATCTCTATAGGTTCTTCATCTCCAAGTCATATTTACATCTTATCAAGTCACGCTCGCCAATCTACCATTGTGTTTTTTTTTTTTGAAGCTTTTGAACATTTTCTTGAGAGCTTTAAGTATTTTGGTTAAATATAACTTAAGTAAATCATTAAATATTATTTGTTCAATATTAAAACTAGAAGGGGTAACAAATCTTCTCAATTGGAGAGATTGGTTGTATGAGCCTGACTTCACCCTAATGGAGCAACTGGTGTAGCTTCACCTAAAGAAAATAATACTTATGGTTTGCAAGTAGATGTAATGACTTGACTTTATCTTAAGAAATGATATCACTAATGGAGTCATCTAAGTTTGCAAAAGAGAGACAAGGACCGTAGAGTAGAAGCGGTTGGTTTTCAAACTATGTAAAAATCACGGTGCACTTCTCTTTATCTTTATTTACATTATTACACTTGTGGTTGATTAGAGTTTGATTGAAACTGTTTAAATTTGTATCTATCTTAGAATTTATATTGGAATTTGATCATATGTATAATTGTAAATTATATTTCAAAATCCATTTCAAAATCTCTCTCAAAAGTTATCATATTTGCCAACAATTTTAGGTCCTTCAAGTCTAATCAGGCCGAAAAAAGTTAAAACTATAGTTGGATTAAAGGATATTGATTTATTTTATCCTCTCAGCCTTGAGATTAATATTTCGCATGAAGCAAACCATGCATAAAACAAAAAATAAAACAACAAATGCGAAGTAAAAAAAAAATAGAATTAGGGTTGTAATTATTCGATCTACACACATATGAATTTCTTTCCAAATTTCTTTAAAAATTTATAGTTGGAGGTTCAGATTTACCTTATTACTTAAAGTTTCAATTTTTTGTGATGCTACTATTTATGAAAAATTTTCATTTGATGATTAGATCTATGAAATTTGAAACTTCAAATTTGTGTTGCTAAAAAAACTCAACCAATTTACACTAGAATCCTTGAAATTATTAGATTTATAACCAAAATTTTCAATAGCTATATAAAGATATTTTGATCATTTAATTATAATCGATGGGGAATATACTAAGCATATTTTCAGTAAAAAAATAATCCTTTTAACGCAGGATCTTAAGATCTCTTTCAAAATTTTAAAAAAATTATATATAATTATAAAAAATTAGAAGTTATATATATTATAATTATTTTTCAAGATCTGTTGGTAAAACAACTCAAATTTCAAAATAATACATGTGAGGCCTAGGGACATGTGCTCTATTTTCATAGAGTAAATTATTTTATGTAAATAATATTTTATACAAAAAGTTAAATAAATAATTTTTTGCGTAAATAATTATATTTTTCAAACATATTTTCGTTCAATTATTTTTATAAATAAGGTAAAAATAAAGAAAAATATTTTTTTATATTTTTATTCACTTCAAAACATCCAAATAATTCCGGACTTAAAAACCGATTGAAACCGTGTTTTTAGACGACCCAAAAATCATCTTTCTCCAAAATTCGCCGCGTCATCAATCCAAACCACAAAACAAACCCATCCAGAACGTCCATTCAAAATCCAACCACCAGAAAACATATACTCTAGGTCCCGACTCCAGCTCTAATTCCCAGACCCTCACTTCCCCGGACTCCTGCCCGCCAAACTTTTTGATCCCGGCACCAAAAATCCGTGCCCCGTCTATAAATTCCAATCCCTATAAATCCCCAAATAACACTTCGTTTCCATCCAACTCGCTCATCTCCCTCCTCCCACCTCTGTCCAAATCCATCACCGGCGGCGATGTCTGGGCGCGGTAAGGGCGGCAAGGGGCTCGGCAAGGGCGGCGCCAAGCGCCACCGGAAGGTCCTCCGTGACAACATCCAGGGCATCACCAAGCCGGCGATTCGCCGCCTCGCTCGCCGCGGCGGCGTCAAGCGCATCAGTGGCCTCATCTACGAGGAAACCCGCGGCGTCCTCAAGATCTTCCTCGAGAACGTCATACGCGACGCCGTCACCTACACCGAGCACGCCCGCCGCAAGACCGTCACCGCCATGGATGTCGTCTACGCTCTCAAGCGCCAGGGCCGCACCCTCTACGGCTTCGGCGGCTGAGATCCCATCTTCTTCTTCGTCATCTCCTCCCTCGCCAGCATCGTAGTCTTCGTCTTCTAGGGCTTTCTCGTTGAGGGTTAGGGTTAATGTTAATGCTTCTTTTGTGATCCTCGTGTGGCTGTAACTATTCCGTGGGAATACAAGTGTTTCCTTCCTTTTCGCTGTTAAATCTCGATCGTTTAATCTTGATCAAGCGGTTTCCGACAAGCGGTGCGCGATAAAATAAACCGAACCGCTCGGTTTTCGCTGCCCTGTTGCTATCGGGGTGGATGGCCGAGCCCCAACAAAGTTCCACAGCTTGCTTCAAAGCGCCGCCTCGATCGTTCCTTTCCTCTGCGTCCCAATCGTCAGCACTCGGGAATTTTCCGTCAATGGGTGGCGCCTTCTCCGGCGAGCGGCGATGATGGTGGGGGCGCTGGCGGCGTGTGTGGTGCTCTTCGTGCCGATGGGGCTTGCTGGCTGGCACCTCTCCCGCAACAAGATGCTCTTCTTCAGTGGCGCCCTCTTCATCTCCCTTGCTGTCACCGTTCATCTCGCGCCCTACTTCCCGTTCCTCTTCTCGCGTTCCTCTCCTCGTCTTCCTCTTCGGCCGATCTCTTGCATCTCGTCCCTTCACGACATCGTCTGGTCGGGAGAGTCCTGGTCTTGGTCTGGATCTGAAGCTGTGGCGTCGTGTGGGTTCCAGAAGCTTGGCCGCTCGGATGCCTCCGATCTCCTCAACGGCTCCTGGATCCTCGTCGCCGGCGACTCTCAGGCTCGTCTGCTTGTCCTCTCGCTCCTCAACCTCGTCCTTGATCCCTCCGCCATGGACTCCGTCCGCGGTGATCTCTTCAAACGCCACGGCGACTACCACATCTCTGTCCCCGACAATGGTGCAGATCTGGACTTCATCTGGGCACCCTACGAATCCAATCTCACTGGTGTTCTTCAAAGGCTTGAATCGGGGGAGAAGTATCCTGATGTTCTAGTCATGGGTGACGGGCTCTGGCACATGCTGCATTTTACCAATGCGTCGGAGTATGGCGAAGGTTTGGTGGGCATTAGAAGATCAGCTTTCGGTTTGTTGTCTCCTGAGTCGGGGCGGTCACTGCCGCTTATGTTCTGGTTGGGGATGCCGGTTCTGGTGGGTGAGAAGCTGAACACGGAGGAGAAGGGGATGAAGATGAACTGGACTATGTGTGATGCTTATGAGCGGGAGGTGAGCCGCAGCAGGCTGCTAAGGAAGTCTGGCGGGCCGTTCCTTTTGCTCGATGTTGGTCTGTTGAGCAAAGGTTGTGGGAGTAGCTGCACGGTTGATGGTATGCATTATGGTGAGGTTGTGTATGAGGCGGTGCTTCATATCATGTTCAATGCTTTGCTGATTGAGTCGCACCAACAGATTTAACAATTGAATTGGTAACCTTGGCAGAATGATTTCGCCCATGCAGATCAGGTGAGCCTGCTAATTCTTACATCCGTGTTCAGTAGGTGGATTGGATGTTTTTCATAAATTGTCTAGATTTTTTTGTTTTTGATGAATTGTTACACTGAAATTGTGCTAGTTGTTTCAAGTGTTTGAATTAAAGTCAGTTGCAAATTTTAATTCAGTTGGTGATAATGAGTTTTGATTGTGAATTAAGCACTAACGGCTCCATATACAAATGCCAGAGAAAGTAATTTTAAATAGGCTGATGATGCAATGCAAGTGTTAGCAATGTCTTTCTAAGATTAGTTGTTCTGTAAGCCTGTTACTAAATGTGCAGTGGTGTAACTTGTTACAATGTGATGTATGTTTTGGGAAGCCTACGAAGAATATACGACAAATCAATTGGATTTGGCTTCATTAATATCTGAACTGTAATTTATTTTTTATTTTTTGTTATGATATTGGTCTATTGGCTTAGTTGCACAAGTTCTTATTATTCAACTGTTAGGAAACAGATACTATGAGCTTTTGCTAGAATTTATATTTAACAACATGGTGATTGGTGTACAAGGCCAATAAAAAGGTTTTGCTAAGGCTGATTTGCAATTGAAGCTGAAGCATTTGCATCTTTTGTTATTGTTTCTTATGCATCCTTTAGAAAATTTGTATTCGTCAATCTTGTTGACATTCATGGATACATTTTTTGTTTGAAACTTCAATGAGCGAAATGGTCTGGTTCTTTTTGTTTGTTTTTCACATTTTTAATCAAGATCTGCTTCAGCGATGACTCACATCATCTATAAAGCACCTGGTGTGATTTTCCTTAATCTTAGTTGCTTCTAAGCATCTGTGGAATTTTTCCACAAGTTGAGTTAGATCCAGCAGTAAATTTTCTTGCCATTATCATTTTTATCTGCAACAATATTATGCTAAATGTGATTCACTGGTTGAGAGGATATGTGAGGAGTGTGATAATTTCTTGTTGTGGACTCTTGGCTGCATGGAAATTGTTTTTTTAAGGCAATGAAGAGGGCTTAAACCTGTCTGTGTGTCTGTGTTCCTCTGATAATTGAAGTGCAATTACGTTGGTAATTATCTTTGTCTTCTGATAATATTACCGTAAGGAGCATTGGCCAATGGCCACTATGCATCATTACATGCTGATGACATTTGAGTTATCACAATAGCTATTCAATTTCTCCATTATCTGAGGTATAGAAACCATATATGGTATCATATGTTAATTTGCCATTGTTGTATTTTTTATTGTTAATTAGAATGTTGCCATTTTGGCAAGAGCCAGTTCCCTTACTGGCAGTGATTAACTGTCTTTATGGTTTCTGATATAGTTGGTCATAACAGTAGTAGAGAATACAAAGTAGTGCTGGGATCGACTTTGCTGCCTTGTGCATGTGATTGCTTTTTGCAATAGGATCATCTGCAGTTCACCATCAAACTCCTCAAAATTCCCTGCTGTTAAATTTGTTTCAGGGGTAAGGACATTGCTTAAGCATGTGCTAACGGGAGTATTGGATGTCTGTTTCTTGTGACTTCTACATGCTTTAATGAGATGCGTATTAGTTTAATTACTCTTCTTAGGACCACATTCTAGATTTTTGTGAACGATATTAAAAACTGTTGTTTGGAGATGAAATTGTAGAGGACATTGCTGTTGTACTGCTTTGTACAGTGGTTAGTCTTTTGTCATATGAATCAGAATGGCAGTTTGGAGGATTTCAAAATGAGGGGGCAACATGTAGTTTGATATGCTTACACTGGCTGAAGACCTGATGCACTACCATCTGTGAATTGTATTTTGCTGTGCTTATGGTCTTCAGTCATACTTTTGATTAATCTTTGAATTTTTCTTCAGAAGAGTAGTTCATGTTGGTGTTTTAAGAACAATTTATAAGGGCTAGAAATCTGTTTTACATGTTCTTTTGCTTCCTTGAGTAATTCATTTGTGGAATTCTGTCGTGGCTGGTTTCTAAGCATTCTGACGTGCAATTTATGAACAGTCCATGGTTAATTGGTAAACATCCAAAAAAATAAACATGCTAAAGTATTGTTTATGTTGACAGTGGCATTTGAACACACGCTCTTTCGGACCAGAACCTTATTCTGGTGCCTTAGGCCGAGGCGCCATCTTAACAATTTGTTAAATTAATAAATGCTAATTTTAAAACTTAATTCATTAGGTTTAGGAAAAGTACTTTAACACAACCGTCCCTTAGATTAAAAAAACCAATTGTTCAAAAAAACCACAGCAACAGATTTTAAGCTTTAATTTGAAGATCAATTTTGACTGTTTCATTTTTGATAATTTAGATATTTCTAAGCCCTTAAAAATATTAAATTTTCGAAATAATTTTTAACACCATTTCGTTGCCTTTTTGAAGACAAAATCGAAACTTAAAATCTCGACCAACATAAACTATTGAGAAGTGAGAGAGCCTTAAAACTCATAGAGTGAAACACCTGCACTCCAGTAATAAACATCAACTTCACAGATAATACTGGTCTAGATGTCCGACAAAATGAATGATCCTTCCGCTACATCTGTTGAGAACTAATGCTACAGCAACCAACATAATGTCCCTATATTTCTCCAGAATCCAACTGCCTTTCTAGCTCACGATGGGCAGGCACTTGAGCATACCAGACCGGATCCTTTTCCTGAATAAGACCCCATTCTCAATCCTCTCTTTCTAATCTCCTCCCTTGTTACAAATATTCAAGAAGCAATGCAAATAAATATATGAGATTGCAACCATATACAATTGATGTTATTCAGAAGGGGAACTGCTTCCCAATGTAAGTCCGGCCAAAGGCCCAGTCCCTGGGCGCAACATTGTAGGAGGTGAGCCTTACGCCATCACTGGTTGTGATCTCAAAGGAAAGAGGCTGGCCCTTAAGGTCTGCATTTATGTGCCAGTTCTGGCCCCAGTTCCGGCCCATGGGGAGCCACCCTGTCATTGCTCCCTTGATCTTCACCGCTGTCACATCCCCAGCACCCGCCACATTGCTTAAGAGGACAGTGTAGAAGTATCCCAGCCCATCGATAGTGAACCTCACTCCTCCCTCCCTTATGCACTTGATTCTGTACCATACATTGAAACAAACATCATTCTTAAAAGATTCTACAAAGTTTGCTAGGAGCAATTAAAGTGCACTTGTGTGTCAGCAGATATGCATTTTTGCTCTATGGTTTTCCCTCTAGTACCTGTCTATTGCACAATGATGTCAACCAACAAAATTTACTTCACACTAAGATTTGTCAGCAAAATATTAAATTTCAAATAGTTGCTTTTCTGATACAACTGATATGTTATCTTTGATGTCCCTGGATTAGCTATTAATGGAATAGGGTCACTTACAGATAAAAAAAAGTGAAGAATTATGACTTACAATGTACCCACATCAGGTATCAAATTAAGACCAAGTAACAATTCTTGGCAAAACTAGGACTAGTATCAATGTGAGCTTAACAATTGAAATTTCTGCATAAAAGGCTGCATTTTGAGCTACTTGTGGATTTTGCTGCAAATTGAAATGCTATATTTGATAAATTCATATACCAGTTGTGCAGATGTGCTAGTTACAGAGCAAAGCTACTTAGTGTTTCACTAGAATTCTCGAGCTATCCATCGAGATTAATATATGATCCAACAATGGTAAATGTTGCATTATAATTTATACTAAATCAAGATCCAGATCCAAGAATCTATCAAATAAGCATGAAAATGCACTCAAAATGACCCAAATCAAGAAATTTCACTAACTTTTGCAGCAATATATGGTCAGTATTCAAACTCTTGAAACTACGAGATCTAATTCTGAAAACCAAACCCTCAATTTTCAGGAACAGAAGGCAGAAAAGGAGGGTTACCGGCGGTACTGGATCGGCATTACGCCGGCCTTCCAGATGGCGATCTTCTCGAACGCGGCGATGGGCAAAACGAAGTGGTGGTTGGGCGGGTTGCAGAGCCCGCCGGCGCCGGAGGGCAAGCCGTAGTTTGGCGCGCAGAAGTTAGTCGCGGTGACGACGATGGAGGTCCCCGGGATGCAGTAGCGGAGCTCCTCGACGCAGCGGACCTCGTAGCATCCGCCGCAGGTCGCGCCCCTCTCGAACAGAGCCTCGCTGAGCCCCGCTGTCGCCATCCCGTACCCAGCCTTCCCCAAGTCCCCGTACCCGCAAGCGCCTCCTGATCCACAAAGAAGACAACGCCATTAGAAAGATTCAAAGGTTTGGGGCACGCAGAAATGGGGGGAGGATGACGGACCGATGGAATCGCGCGGGTCGGCGGCTGCATAGTAGGAGGCGCGGGCGTGGCGCCACTCGGTGAGGGCGGCGGACGAGGGGGAGGAGGAGGAGAGGCCGTGAGGCGAGGCTCGAGGTGCGAGGAGGAGAAGGAGGAGGAATAGAGAGAGTTGAGATCTCGTGAGGAGGCGGAAATCGACCGGCGGCGACCACATCCGGGTGGAGGTGGAGAAGTCGTGGAAGCGAGACAGAGGTGTGGAAGCGAGAATGAGTCGAAACGGGGATTTGGATCTAATTGTTCGGAAATTAACCCAACAAAATTACAAACAAATTGTAAATAATTCGTGCATTTTATTTTGACAAAATTTTTGAAATTACTAATATGTAGCTCGAGGCAGACATTCATTTTTGACAAATTTTTTAAATTTGGGTTCTTTTTCTTGCATATTCTTGAAAAACTCTAAAATTACAGGTACATGCTTTTATATAAAAAATATATATTTATTTATATGCCCCTTAATTTTAAATAAAATTGAACAAATATCTTTTTGATTAAATTATGTGAAAAGCAATGATTTTTGCTTATGTGATATTGTAGTAAAAAAATTTATTCTGTTGATATAGTGAACCCTCCAATTGTTTTAGTTAAAATTTAATAAATTGGTTCGAAATTAAAGTTAAAAAGAATTTATTATAAAAAAGTAATTATATTTTAAAAAATAATCACGTCAAATTCTCTAAAAAAAAGGATATTATTTTTGAAAAACCCAATCCATTAAGATATAAAAAGAGATATTTTTTACTCTCTTACAAAAATATATAGGCTCTTAGACTCCGAATTTTACGATTTTTTTCTAAAATTTATTATTTTTATTCTCAAAGATTGATATGACTTCAAGTATCAGAAGAGCCACGGGACTCCGACAATCCCATTTACGGTATTTTCATAGTATAGTTTTACGGTAAGAACATATCAAGTAGATCGATCTCAAAAAATCTCCTGATTTGAAACTGACGAAGAATTTGGCTCCATCAATATATTCTTTATGGTCCATTTGGCAATGAAATATTCCTATTCTAGTCGGACTATAATCAAACACTAAAAATAATCAAATTAAAAAATTAATTATTTTTACTAAAAAATAAAATTAATTATTATAATTTACAAAAAATTAACTTATATAAAAAATAATTACTTTTGTTAATTTTAAATTATTATTGTTGGGATTCGCAACGGAAGTTTCACGAATCACCTTGTTCTCAAACAACACAAGAAACGAGAAGTAATACAAGATAAAACAACGAGAGATCCACTATCAATAGATAAAGGCTTTTACAAGAGTTTACAAGAAGGACTTCACTCTTTCTTACTCAATTAAACTTTTTCTCCAAGCCTCCGCAACGCCTCCACCTTCAGAGAGAATCTCCAAGAGAGTACCACGAGGAACCACCACGAGAGATCACCGAGAAGCACTAGAAAGACCCACACACGAGAGCCAACACTCTCTCTCTATTTCTCTCTCGTTCAACCTTTACACTACGCCACACATAAGCCCTATATATTATAGTATATTTATATATTCTTATTGGGCCTGAGTTTTACTCAATTACAACTCCTAATAATATAAATCTAAATCCAACTTTGGATTCCTACTTTAACTCAAACATTAATTAGAGTACAAGCATGGTTCGGCGTTTCGGCCGAACCCGCGCCGAAACGGTTAATATCGTTTCGGTTAGGGTTTATTGTTTATTACTGTTCATCTTCGCCAACGAACGCAGCGGGAGCGGGAGCTCGCCGGGCTCGCGCTCGCGGGCGGGAGCTCGCCGGGCTCTCGCGCGGGAGGGCGGGAGCTTGCTGGGCTCGCGCGGGTGGGCGGGAGCTCGCCGGGATCGCACGCGGGGGCGGGAGCTCGCCGGGCTAGAGAGTGAGGGGCCGAGAGCTCGCCGGGCTTGCGCGCGGGGGCGTGAGCTCGCCGAGATCGCGCGCATGGGCGGGAGCTCGCCGAGCTCGCGCGCGGGCGGGCTCGAGTGCGG